>ONZH01014220.1:0-22505 GCA_900303285.1 Rhinella marina
TCGGTCACTCTGTAGTCACAGCCATACAGGGCCTAAATTTTTATGTGCTTCGCCTGCTCCTGCAGTGTAACTCGGTCACTCTGTAGTCACAGCCATACAGGGCCACGATAAATTTTTATGTGCTTCGCCTGCTCCTGCACTGTAACTCGGTCACTCTGTAGTCACAGCCATACAGGGCCACGATAAATTTTTATGTGCTTCGCCTGCTCCTGCACTGTAACTCGGTCACTCTGTAGTCACAGCCATACAGGGCCACGATAAATTTTTATGTGCTTCGCCTGCTCCTGCACTGTAACTCGGTCACTCTGTAGTCACAGCCATACAGGGCCACGATAAATTTTTATGTGCTTCGCCTGCTCCTGCACTGTAACTCGGTCACTCTGTAGTCACAGCCATACAGGGCCACGATAAATTTTTATGTGCTTCGCCTGCTCCTGCACTGTAACTCGGTCACTCTGTAGTCACAGCCATACAGGGCCACGATAAATTTTTATGTGCTTCGCCTGCTCCTGCACTGTAACTCGGTCACTCTGTAGTCACAGCCATACAGGGCCACGATAAATTTTTATGTGCTTCGCCTGCTCCTGCACTGTAACTCGGTCACTCTGTAGTCACAGCCATACAGGGCCACGATAAATTTTTATGTGCTTCGCCTGCTCCTGCACTGTAACTCGGTCACTCTGTAGTCACAGCCATACAGGGTCACGCTAAATTTTTATGTGCTTCGCCTGCTCCTGCACTGTAACTCGGTCACTCTGTAGTCACAGCCATACAGGTCCACGATAAATTTTTATGTGCTTCGCCTGCTCCTGCACTGTAACTCGGTCACTCTGTAGTCACAGCCATACAGGGCCACGATAAATTTTTATGTGCTTCGCCTGCTCCTGCAGTGTAACTCGGTCACTCTGTAGTCACAGCCATACAGGGCCACGATAAATTTTTATGTGCTTCGCCTGCTCCTGCACTGTAACTCGGTCACTCTGTAGTCACAGCCATACAGGGCCACGATAAATTTTTATGTGCTTCGCCTGCTCCTGCACTGTAACTCGGTCACTCTGTAGTCACAGCCATACAGGGCCACGATAAATTTTTAATGTGCTTCGCCTGCTCCTGCACTGTAACTCGGTCACTCTGTAGTCACAGCCATACAGGGCCACGCTAAATTTTTTATGTGCTTCGCCTGCTCCTGCACTGTAACTCGGTCACTCTGTAGTCACAGCCATACAGGGCCACGATAAATTTTTATGTGCTTCGCCTGCTCCTGCACTGTAACTCGGTCACTCTGTAGTCACAGCCATACAGGGCCACGCTAAATTTTTATGTGCTTCGCCTGCTCCTGCACTGTAACTCGGTCACTCTGTAGTCACAGCCATACAGGGCCACGATAAATTTTTATGTGCTTCGCCTGCTCCTGCACTGTAACTCGGTCACTCTGTAGTCACAGCCATACAGGGCCACGATAAATTTTTTATGTGCTTCGCCTGCTCCTGCACTGTAACTCGGTCACTCTGTAGTCACAGCCATACAGGGCCACGATAAATTTTTATGTGCTTCGCCTGCTCCTGCACTGTAACTCGGTCACTCTGTAGTCACAGCCATACAGGGCCACGATAAATTTTTATGTGCTTCGCCTGCTCCTGCACTGTAACTCGGTCACTCTGTAGTCACAGCCATACAGGGCCACGATAAATTTTTATGTGCTTCGCCTGCTCCTGCACTGTAACTCGGTCACTCTGTAGTCACAGCCATACAGGGCCACGATAAATTTTTATGTGCTTCGCCTGCTCCTGCACTGTAACTCGGTCACTCTGTAGTCACAGCCATACAGGGCCACGATAAATTTTTATGTGCTTCGCCTGCTCCTGCACTGTAACTCGGTCACTCTGTAGTCACAGCCATACAGGGCCACGATAAATTTTTATGTGCTTCGCCTGCTCCTGCACTGTAACTCGGTCACTCTGTAGTCACAGCCATACAGGGCCACTCGATAAATTTTTATGTGCTTCGCCTGCTCCTGCACTGTAACTCGGTCACTCTGTAGTCACAGCCATACAGGGCCACGATAAATTTTTATGTGCTTCGCCTGCTCCTGCACTGTAACTCGGTCACTCTGTAGTCACAGCCATACAGGGCCACGATAAATTTTTATGTGCTTCGCCTGCTCCTGCACTGTAACTCGGTCACTCTGTAGTCACAGCCATACAGGGCCACGATAAATTTTTATGTGCTTCGCCTGCTCCTGCACTGTAACTCGGTCACTCTGTAGTCACAGCCATACAGGGCCACGATAAATTTTTATGTGCTTCGCCTGCTCCTGCACTGTAACTCGGTCACTCTGTAGTCACAGCCATACAGGGCCACGATAAATTTTTATGTGCTTCGCCTGCTCCTGCACTGTAACTCGGTCACTCTGTAGTCACAGCCATACAGGGCCACGATAAATTTTTATGTGCTTCGCCTGCTCCTGCACTGTAACTCGGTCACTCTGTAGTCACAGCCATACAGGGCCACGATAAATTTTTATGTGCTTCGCCTGCTCCTGCACTGTAACTCGGTCACTCTGTAGTCACAGCCATACAGGGCCACGATAAATTTTTATGTGCTTCGCCTGCTCCTGCACTGTAACTCGGTCACTCTGTAGTCACAGCCATACAGGGCCACGATAAATTTTTATGTGCTTCGCCTGCTCCTGCACTGTAACTCGGTCACTCTGTAGTCACAGCCATACAGGGCCACGATAAATTTTTATGTGCTTCGCCTGCTCCTGCAGTGTAACTCGGTCACTCTGTTAGTCACAGCCATACAGAGGCCACGATAAATTTTTATGTGCTTCGCCTGCTCCTGCAGTGTAACTCGGTCACTCTGTAGTCACATCCATACAGGGCCAACGATAAATTTTATTGCTTCGCCTGCTCCTGCAGTGTAACTCGGTCACTCTGTAGTCACAGCCATACAGGGCCACGATAAATTTTATGTGCTTCGCCTGCTCCTGCAGTTGTAACTCGTCACTCTGTAGTCACAGCATACAAGGCCACGATAAATTTTATGTGCTTCGCCTGCTCCCGCCAAGTGTAACTCGTCACTCTGTAGTCACAGCCATATAAGGCACGATAATTTTTATGTGCTTCGCCTGCTCCCTGCAGTGTAACTCGGTCACTCTGTAGTCATAGCCATACAGGGCCACGAATAAATTTTTATGTGCTTTCGCCTGCTCCCGCAGTGTAACTCGGTTCAACTCTTAGTCACAGCCATACAGGGCCACGATAAATTTTATGTGCTTCGCCTGCTCCTGCAGTGTAAACTCGGTCACTCTGTAGTCACAGCCATACAGGGCACGATTAAATTTTATGTGCTTCGCCTGCTCCCGCAGTGTAACTCGGTCACTCTGTAGTCACAGCCATACAGGGCCACGATAAATTTTTATGTGCTTCGCCTGCTCCCGCAGTGTAACTCGGTCACTCTGTAGTCACAGCCATACAGGGCCACGAAAATTTTTATGTGCTTCGCCTGCTCCCGCAGTGTAACTCGGTCACTCTGTAGTCACAGCCATACAGGGCCACGATAAATTTTTATGTGCTTCGCCTGCTCCTGCAGTGTAACTCGGTCACTCTGTAGTCACAGCCATACAGGGCCACGATAAATTTTTATGTGCTTCGCCTGCTCCCCGCCAGTGTAACTCGGTCACTCTGTAGTCACAGCCATACAGGGCCACGATAAATTTTTATGTGCTTCGCCTGCTCCCGCAGTGTAACTCGGTCACTCTGTAGTCACAGCCATACAGGCCACGATAAATTTTATGTGCTTCGCCTGCTCCTGCAGTGTAACTCGGTCACTCTGTAGTCACAGCCATTACAGGGCACGATAAATTTTTATGTGCTTCGCCTGCTCCTGCAGTGTAACTCGGTCACTCTGTAGTCACAGCCATACAGGCCACGATAAATTTTTATGTGCTTCGCCTGCTCCTGCAGTGTAACTCGGTCACTCTGTAGTACACCATACAGGGCCACGATAAATTTTTATGTGCTTCGCCTGCTCCTGCAGGTCACTGCAGGGCCACGATAAATTTTTTATGTGCTTCGCCTGCTCTGCACTGCAGCCATACAGGGCCACACTCTGTCACTCGTGTCACATAGCCATTCAGGGTCACGCTAAATTTTTATGTGCTTCGCCTGCTCCTGCACTGTAACTCGGTCACTCTGTAGTCACAGCCATACAGGGCCACGATAAATTTTTATGTGCTTCGCCTGCTCCTGCACTGTAACTCGGTCACTCTGTAGTCACAGCCATACAGGGTCACGCTAAATTTTTATGTGCTTCGCCTGCTCTCCTGCACTGTAACTCGGTCACTCTGTAGTCACAGCCATACAGGGCCACGATAAATTTTTATGTGCTTCGCCTGCTCCCGCAGTGTAACTCGGTCACTCTGTAGTCACAGCCATACAGGGCCACGCTAAATTTTTATGTGCTTCGCCTGCTCCTGCACTGTAACTCGGTCACTCTGTAGTCACAGCCATACAGGGCCACGATAAATTTTTATGTGCTTCGCCTGCTCCTGCACTGTAACTCGGTCACTCTGTAGTCACAGCCATACAGGGTCACGCTAAATTTTTATGTGCTTCGCCTGCTCCTGCACTGTAACTCGGTCACTCTGTAGTCACAGCCATACAGGGCCACGATAAATTTTTATGTGCTTCGCCTGCTCCTGCACTGTAACTCGGTCACTCTGTAGTCACAGCCATACAGGGCACGCTAAATTTTTATGTGCTTCGCCTGCTCCTGCACAGTAACTCGGTCACTCTGTAGTCACAGCCATACAGGGCCACGATAAATTTTTATGTGCTTCGCCTGCTCCTGCACTGTAACTCGGTCACTCTGTAGTCACAGCCATACAGGGCCACGATAAATTTTTATGTGCTTCGCCTGCTCCTGCACTGTAACTCGGTCACTCTGTAGTCACAGCCATACAGGGCCATGATAAATTTTTATGTGCTTCGCCTGCTCCCTGCTCCTGCACTGTAACTCGGTCACTCTGTAGTCACAGCCATACAGGGCCACGATAAATTTTTATGTGCTTCGCCTGCTCCTGCACTGTAACTCGGTCACTCTGTAGTCACAGCCATACAGGGCCACGATAAATTTTTATGTGCTTCGCCTGCTCCTGCACTGTAACTCGGTCACTCTGTAGTCACAGCCATACAGGGCCACGATAAATTTTTATGTGCTTCGCCTGCTCCTGCACTGTAACTCGGTCACTCTGTAGTGACAGCCATACAGGGCCACGATAAATTTTTATGTGCTTCGCCTGCTCCTGCACTGTAACTCGGTCACTCTGTAGTCACAGCCATACAGGGCCACGATAAATTTTTATGTGCTTCGCCTGCTCCTGCACTGTAACTCGGTCACTCTGTAGTCACAGCCATACAGGGCCACGATAAATTTTTATGTGCTTCGCCTGCTCCTGCACTGTAACTCGGTCACTCTGTAGTCACAACCATACAGGGTCACGCAAAATTTTATGTGCTTCGCCTGCTCCTGCAGTGTAACTCGGTCACTCTGTAGTCACAGCCATACAGGGCCACGATAAATTTTTATGTGCTTCGCCTGCTCCTGCAGTGTAACTCGGTTATTCTGTAGTCACAACCATACAGGGTCACGCTAAATTTTTATGTGATTCGCCTGCTCCCGCAGTGTAACTCGGTCACTCTGTAGTTACAGCCATACAGGGCCACGATAAATTTTTATGTGCTTCGCCTGCTCCTGCAGTGTAACTCAGTCACTCTGTTGTCACAGCCATACAGGGCAACGATAAATTTTTATGTGCTTCGCCTTCTCCTGCAGTGTAACTCGGTCATTCTGTAGTTACAGCCATACAGGGCCACGATAAATTTTTATGTGCTTCGCCTGCTCCTGCAGTGTAACTCGGTCACTCTGTAGTCACAGCCATACAGGGCCACGATAAATTTTTATGTGCTTTGCCTGCTCCTGAAGTGTAACTCGTTCACTCTGTAGTCACATCCATACAGAACAACGATAAATTTTTATGTGCTTCGCCTGCTCCTGCAGTGTAACCCGGTCACTCTGTAGTCACAGCCATACAGGGCCACGATAAATTTTTATGTTCTTCGCCTGCTCCCTCAGTGTAACTCGGTCACTCTGTAGTCACAGCCATAAAGGGCCACGATAAATATTTATGTGCTTCGCCTGCTCCCAGAGTATAACTCAGTCACTCTGTAGTCACAGCCATACACTCCCACGATAAATTTTTATGTGCTTCTCCTGCTCCTGCAGTGTAACTCGGTCACTCTGTAGTCACAGCCATACAGTGCCACAATAAATTTTTATGTGCTTCGCCTGCTCCTGCAGTGTAAATCGGTCACTCTGTAGTCACAACCATACAAGGTCACGCAAAATTTTTATGTGCTTCGCCTGCTCCTGCAGTGTAACTCGGTCACTCTGTAGTCACAGCCATTCAGGGCCTCGATAAATTTTTATGTGCTTCGCCTGCTCCTGCAGTGTAACTTGGTCACTCTGTAGTCACAGCCATACAGGGCCACGATAAATTTTTATGGTCTTGGGTGAGCACAATTGCCTTGAGGGTCACCACTAGGCTGTTGCCCGAGAATTTGGGGTAATGGTGGGATTAGGCAGCCTCAGAGGCATCCATGCATGCTGCCCCTGCTGTTTCCTGTCCATTTCCTTGGTGTTTCCATCATTTTCTGAGGTTTCCAGGTTTTCACCCAGCCTTCCCTAGGCAGATCCTTTGTCCCCTGCAAAAAATGCTCGAGTCTCCCATTGACTTCAATGGGGTTCGTTATTCGAAATTTTCGCTAGAGCATCGTGAAAAATTCGACTCGAATAACGAGCACCCGAGCATTTTAGTGCTCGCTCATCTCTATTTATTAACCAATAAACATGTATTACTGTATTTTTTGCCCTATAAGACGCATCGGCCCATAAGACGCACCTGGGTTTTAGAGAAGGAAAATAAGAAAAAAAATATTTTTCATCAGACCTCAGATCAGACCAGCAATCAGACCCTTAATGTTAATCAGACCTCTGCTGACAGCCCCAATAAGACCCCCAATGTTAATAAGACCCCAATAAGACCTCAGATCAGACCCCCAATCAGACCTCAGATCAGACCTCAATGAGAATGACCCCCAATCAGACTTCAGATAAGCGCCCCATGCCTTTTATCAGCCCCCATATGCCTCACATCAGCCCCCTATATGCCTCTTATCAGCCCCCAGCAGTCTTATATAAGCTCCCATTGCCTCTGACCAGCCCCCATTGCCTCTGACCAGCCCCCCATTGCCTCTTATCAGCCCCCAGCAGCTTCATATTAGCCCCCAGCGCCTCTTATAAGCCTCCAGGAGTCTTTTAACAGCCCCCATTGCCAGTGCCACTTACCAGCCCCCATTGCCAGTGCCTTTTATCAGCCCCCATTGCCAGTACCTCTTATCAGTCCCCATTGCCAGTGCCTCTTACCATCCCCATTGCCAGTGCTTCTTATCAGCCCCCATTGCCAGTGCCTCTTATCAGCCCCCATTGCCATTGCCTCTTATTATCCCCCGTTGCCTCTCACCATCCCCCGTTGCTTCTTATCAGCCCCCAGCCATGTAATATCAGCCCCATTAGCCTCATATTGAAAAAAATATTAAAAAAAACACTTACCTCTCCTGCTCCGGACGCCACCGCTCCTCTTCTCCAGTGCGATCCTCTTCATCTTGCCTCCGGCTGTACTGTGACCTGACGCGAACAGCATGAGGTCACAGAGCGACCTCACGCTGTGCGCAGCACTGCACAGCTGAGAGCCAAGCGGAGGACCAGGAAGCGGTGAGTACAGATCATTCATCGCTTCCTGGTCCTCCTGTGCTAATAAGCGCTTCCATAATGGAAGCACTCATTAGCATTCGTCCCATAGGACGCAGGGACATTCCCCCCCACTTTTGGGGGGAAAAAATGCGTCTTATGGGGCGAAAAATGCGGTACTTGTTGAAAAAAAAATATTGGTTCTTCGTGATTTTTGGGAAAGTTGTCCAAAATAAAGAGAAATTCTGATTGACAGCTCTGCAGTTGATTTTTGAGTGGCTTAAAGGGTTTTTCTGAAAATAATGACATTTTATTTAATGCCCGTAGCCTGCATCCTGAAACAGAAGATCCATAGTAACTTGCTCCCTGCCAGAGGCGTAGCTAAAGGCTCATGGGCCCTGGTGCAAGAGTTCAGCTTGGGCCCCCCTTCCCTCAGTGCTTTTTGGCCAGGGGTAGGGAAGCACGTAGCCTTCGTGCTACCTGAGACAAAAATTGAAACGGCACCCCCCCATTCTAAATTCTTTATCTAACCCCCTCCCTCCAGCCAGAGATGTAACTTGACAATTTTCTATAATACTGGTGTATTTTTATGCGGCAGAAGACCCTTCTGCCTCATAAAAAGACACCAGTATTCTAGAAAATTTGGGCCCTCTCAGGTTCCTGGGCCCGACTGCTACCTCTGCATCTATTATAGCTACAGCCCTGCTCCCCACCTCTTCAGTCCTCTGCACTTGCCTCTGCTGTCTCCATCTTCTGGTCCCCACACTGTTTACATATGGCCCTGAATACAGTCCCTGACCACATGATTCTCTGTGTAACGTGCTGCTTGTGGCCACATCACTGCTGAAGCCAGTTTCTGGCTGTAGCAGCGCAGGTCCCCATGATGTAAACGATGCCCCCTTTAAAGGGGTTGGCCACATTATGGTTACTGTTGACCAATGTGTTTGTAAGATGATTATACAACACTTACTGATATAGCCTTTGTTGAAATTCTGAACTATTTTCTGTATTTTATAAGGTATGCCTCCTTTTTAGCCAAGTGCTTTCCACACAGAGGTCCTGTCCATAAAATGGCTGCTGATGGGGAGTCATGTGAACAGGCAAATCACTTCCATGTGATGCCTCGTCCATTCAAATACACTGCACCTGCCATCTGTACTTGCACTGCTGGGAGTTTAATGCAAGTGTAGTGTGTTCAAATGGAGGAGGATGAGTGATATTTGGTCATATGACTCTCCATTGGCAGCCATTTTATGGACAGGACATCCCTATGGACAGCAGAAAAGGCTTGTCAAACAAGGGGGCATAGCCTACGAAATATAGAAAATGGCGCAGAATTTCAACAAAGGCTATATTATCGAATGTCATACAGTCATCTTAACCAGATTGGTCAGCAGTATCCAGAATGTGGACAACCCCTTTAAGGAATGCATGAAAATATAGGTCGACACTACGTGAATGCAAACATGGCAGGAGTTAGTGTCCAATATAAAGGCTAAAATTTTTAGTCCTCATTTAGGTTTCTGTACTTCATGAACAGGGGCGGATTGGCCATAGTCCCTACAGGGAAATTCCCCAGTGGGCTGATGCCCCAGGGGGCCACCCAAGTCCTCCTCTTCTGCTGACGAGGTGCATAATGAGCTCTCAACAGTAAATAACTCTGTGAGTATCAGGTACTCGAACCTGGGAAGTGATCACACATGCCCTCCTGAATTCAACTGCTGTGGCCCGCACCTCATCTCCTAAGCCCCCTGCTCCATAGACAACTGGAGGAGGACAGAAGATGGTAACTACTGATGGCCACCACAGAGGGACAGCTTTTGGGACAGTGTATTGTGCTGCATGGTATTATTAGGGTTTATTGGGATGGTATTTTGAACTATGGTATTGTTGACCCCGCCTACTTGTGTTGCCCTGCCTACAACTTGGGGACATTTTTCGTTTTTTTTTCCAGGGACACTTTAAGTTCCCAGTCCACCCCTGTTCATGAATCGGTGTTGTCTTTCAATTAAAGCAAATTTTAAAGCATGTGAATGAATGCCCATAGAGATCTGCACTTCATTGTAAGTCACCTTCATGGGTGGGGGAGAGGTGCAATTTCTAACAAATATGATTTGACTAGGTTAAGTGGTTCAAAGACATCTTTTGTTCTATTGTTTTGAATCCCAAGCTTTTCTCACAAAGATTTACTTAAGAAATCTGTGTCACAGCACTAAATAGAGCTTTGCTGTATCATGCAAAAGACAAGGACATGTGCGTCGGCCTGATATGGTGAAACATGAAGTCCTTAAGGGTCAGTATCACAGACTTGTAGGTCCACCATATAATTGTATGGTACCTCGGTGAGGCACTGTATTTTATCCAATGCTTCTAGGGAAGAATACTTTTGTAATACAGAATATGATGGACCATGTTGCATTTTACAATTGGAGCATTTCATCATATAAAATTGAGTCTACGGATTTTTTTTTTATTATCAAGATTGTCTATACAGACCTACATGATGAAGTGGCCACCACAGTGATTTTTTTAGGTTACCCACCATCAGCCAAGACAGTTCACATTATTAATGGAGTGACATACAAAATCAGTACTGTCAAAATGTAAATTTATTCATTCACATCTACAAAGGTGGAATTGAACTTCCATATGCAATAATGCAATAATAAAAAAAAAAGAAAATGTAAAAAGAAGGAAATCACATTTGTTTTGTATATAAATATCAATTTATTTGCAAGGAACGCTGTCATGTTCAGACTTGAGGAAGCCTTATTTCTTCTTGCGATGTAATATTAATGTTGCTAGGCAACAGACATTAACAAGTGACATGCATTGAAAGCATGAGACTGTGAAATGTGCTGATGTTAGATAATGATACATAACTGAAACAGTATTCAATGTAAATTACTAGTAAAATGTTCAGATTGCATTTAGTGGGCTCTGCTTGTCTTCAGTCTCCAGCGGCATACTTTAGGTAGCACATTAACAGCAATGTGAAGGTGACAGTTTCCATCAAACTTCATCTAAGCTGGGACTAGATTTAACTTTGATCCCCGTTTGCCAAAGCGTAACCCAAAAGAGTTAATATTGTAACCAACTTGAGCTTGTCGAGACTGACGACCTTTGTGGTAATTACCCAGCAATTCCTCTACAGAATGTTTTAATTTTTTTACTTCTTCTGTCTGATAATATGGACTTTGAAACTCCAGACTTGAAGTACTTTTAACGATTTCCATAAGATCACAGATACTCAAAGTTGGTCTTGCATCACTCTCAAAACCTGGGAAAAAAAGGGGCAATTCATACAATTATCTTAAGAAGAACTGAAGTACAAAACCTTGGTACACTAAGACATCTTGACTTTGACTATATAACTATACAATCTGGCAGTCCCCCTCTCTGTATCACAGTGGAGGAACAATATGTAAGAGCTTCTCCTGAGTGGACCTGGCCCATCCATGTATTACATAGTCCATCATTCATTTAAATGGCCATCATGTAATACTACATTTTTAGTATGGTCAACCAAAGTTTCTCCCTCCATAACAGCAAATCATGGGGATTCTAAAAGTTCTGCAGTGATCAGCTAGTTGTTGAGGTGAGAATTTTAGTCTAGAAAAGCCAAACTTTATAATGTACTATAAATATAAAGTTAGTTCAATCATAAGGTACTCCAAAAAAGACCCTACTCTTGTCTTTTTTCATGTCACCTATCCTGGTACAGGAGGACCTAGCATTGTTCAGTCACCTTTCTTATAGATACAGGTGGAATTGCCTTCCCCTTTTGGTAACATTATAAAACATTATGCACCCTGTATAGATTTATACCATTCCCTTCAGATCTTGTTCTCTAGGCCAAAAACATTTACACATATAAGTAATTATCATATTTTATGTATGTTACACTATTGTTTCTCTTAGATCTCATCTCTACATACACAGCTATGCATATATTGGAAGTCATTAACAACAATCAACAATTGGAAGTCATCAACAACAATTCCTCCAAGACTCAAAGGTGAACAAGGATTCTTCTCTGCTAGGTATACAGTAACCTAGAATTTTCTTAAGACCAATAATAATCAGCTTTTATTTAATTAGTTTTTTAGCTGTTCATGAAATATCATATATGTTCCCTAGTGACTGACATCCTGTTCTCCACCGCTACTCTCCAACTGCATCACACAGCTTGGTCTGTGGGTCACATGCATAATGTACACCAGTACGCACTAATTGCCCCTGGCTTCAGCCAATGGCCAAGTGCCCCCCACTGCTCAAAGATTCTTCCCCCTTCACTTAGTGCCTGAGGCATAAGGTCATTTTGGTTCCCGTGTTTGCAAATGTTTGTTCCTGTTCTGTTTTATATTGACTCAGCTTGTGTTCTTGACCATCTCCTTGTTTGATGACCATTACCTGTCTACTGCTCATGAATGAACTCTGCCTTGACCAGGGCGGATTGGCCATAGAACTTACAGGGAAATTTCCCAGTGGGCAGATGCCCAGGGGTGCACCCAAGCCCTCCTCTCTGCCACAGGCCTTTTATATAATGATCTCTCAGCTGTAATTAACTCTGTGAGAATCAGGTACTCATGTACCTGGCCCACAACTGCACATGCCCTCCTGAATTCAAGTGCTGCGACCGCACCTCACCTCCTAAGCCTCCTGCTCCATAACTTATACAGAGACAACTAGAGGACACAAAAAGTATCATCTATTGATGGCCACCAAACAGCAATATATTGTGCTGCACTGTAGTATATGGTTCTGCTGGGACGGTATTTTGCCCTATGGTATTGCTAACCCTGTCTGCTTTTGTTGCCCCACCTACTGACAATTTTGGTTTGCCTACAACCTGCGGCCCCTTTTAGTTTTTTTTTTTTTTCCAGGGCTATTTTAAGTTCCCAGTCCGCCCCTGGCCTTGACACATGCACTGTGTGAATATGATTTTCTTGGTATTGTGACTTAGTGACTTCTGCTACTAACTGTTGCTAGTGAAGACTACTCTGGGGGTAGCGATCTGGCAATTCCTTGTTGGAAAGTTCATACCCCTTGTAGAGATTAAGGCTGAAGAATGCACAATCCCTACACATTTCTTGCTGGCCTTGTTACAGAAGGATCATATAATTCCATTTTCCTTTTTGAAATCATGATATTTATTTTGACATATGTCCTACCATTAGTAGTGTGAGAATGTGCAGGGACATCCCCGAACTGGGAACAGCCAGTTGGGAATTCATCCCTATACTGCTTATAGTAATAACGAAACCAAAAGAGAGCTCAGCTTATTTCTAAAAAGAGAGAGAACATCTCCTACTCTTAATGGAGCATAAGCCTATGGCAGCAACATGATACAAAAACTTATACAAAAACTGCCAGATCCCCTAGAATTAGTGTTAATTTTATTGATAGATAAATTCATAATTTACAAACAAGAATCAGTTCCCTATAATTATGGGTAATTGATTCTTGTCCTGTATACAGTACAGACCAAAAGTTTGGACACACCTTCTCATTCAAAGAGTTTTCTGTATTTTCATGACTATGAAAATTGTAGATTCACACTGAAGGCATCAAAACTATGAATTAACACATGTGGAATTATGTACTTAACAAAAAAGTGTGAAACAGCTGAAAATATGTCTTATATTCTAGGTTCTTCAAAGTAGCCACCTTTTGCTTTGATTACTGCTTTGCACACTCTTGGCATTCTCTTGATGAGCTTCAAGAGGTAGTCACCTGAAATGGTATTCCAACAGTCTTGAAGGAGATCCTAGACATGCTTAGCACTTTTGCCTTCACTCTGTGGTCCAGCTCACCCCAAACCATCTCGATTGGGTTCAGGTCTGGTGACTGTGGAGGCCAGGTCATCTGGTGTAGCACCCATCACTCTCCTTCTTGGTCAAATAGCCCTTACACAGCCTGGAGGTGTGTTTAGGGTCATTGTCCTGTTGATAAATAAATGATGGTCCAACTAAACGCAAACCGGATGGAATAGCATGCCACTGCAAGATGCTGTGGTGGCCATGCTGGTTCAGTATGCCTTCAATTTTGAATAAATCCCCAACAGTGTCACCAGCAAAGCACCCCCACACCATCACACCTCCTCCTCCATGCTTCACGGTGGGAACCAGGCATGTAGAGTCCATCCGTTCACCTTTTCTGCATCGCACAAAGACACGGTGGTTGGAACCAAAGATCTCAAATTTGGACTCATCAGACCAAAGCACAGATTTCCACTGGTCTAATGTCCATTCCTTGTGTTCTTTAGCCCAAACAAGTCTCTTCTGCTCGTTTCCTGTCCTTAGCTGTGGTTTCCTAGCAGCTATTTTACCATGAAGGCCTGCTGCACACAGTCTCCTCTTAACAGTTATTGTAGAGATGTGTCTGCTGCTAGAACTCTGTGTGGCATTGACCTGGTCTCTAATCTGAGCTGCTGTTAACCTGCGATTTCTGAGGCTGGTGACTCGGATGAACTTATCCTCCGCAGCAGAGGTGACTCTTTGTCTTCCTTTCCTCGGGCGGTCCTCATGTGAGCCAGTTTCTTTGTAGCGCTTGATGGTTTTTGCGACTGCACTTGGGGACACTTTCAAAGTTTTCCCAATTTTTTCGGACTGACTGACCTTCATTTCTTAAAGTAATGATGGCCACTCGTTTTTCTTTACTTAGCTGCTTTTTTCTTGCCATAATACAAATTCTAACAGTCTATTCAGTAGGGCTATCAGCTG
The DNA here is from genome assembly GCA_900303285.1 of Rhinella marina. Lineage (NCBI taxonomy): Eukaryota > Metazoa > Chordata > Amphibia > Anura > Bufonidae > Rhinella > Rhinella marina. The sequence continues at coordinate 14,538 of ONZH01014220.1, forward strand.
TGTATCCACCTGACTTCTGCCCAACTCATGGTCCCAACCCCATTTATAAGGCAAGAAATCCCACTTATTAAACCAGACAGGGCACACCTGTGAAGTGAAAACCATTTCAGGTGACTACCTCTTGAAACTCATCAAGAGAATGCCAAGAGTGTGCAAAGCAGTAATCAAAGCAAAAGGTGGCTACTTTGAAGAACCTACAGTCATGGCCAAAAGTTTTGAGAATGACACAAATATTATATTTTCACATGATCTGCTGCCCTCAGGTTTTTATGTGTGTTTGTCAGATGTTTTTATCACATACAGAAATATAATTGCAATCATATTATGAGTAACAAAAGCTTATATTGACAGTTAGAATGAGTTAATGCAGCAAGTCAATATTTGCAGTGTTGACCCTTCTTCTTCAGGACCTCTGCAATTCTCCCTGGCATGCTCTCAATCAACTTCTGGACCAAATCCTGACTGATAGCAGTCCATTCTTGCACAATCAATGCTTGCATTTTGTCAGAATTTGTAGGTTTTTGTTTGTCCACCCGTCTCTTGATGATTGACCACAAGTTCTCAATGGGATTAAGATCTGGGGAGTTTCCAGGCCATGGACCCAAAATCTCTATGTTTTCTTCCCTGAGCCATTTATTTATCACCTTTGCTTTATGGCAAGGTGCTCCATCATGCTGGAAAAGGCATTGTTGATCGCCAAACTGCTCTTGGACGGTTGGGAGAAGTTGCTCTCGGAGGACATTCTGGTACCATTCTTTATTCATAGCTGTGTTTTTAGGCAAGACTGTGAGAGAGCCGATTCCCTTGGCTGAGAAGCAACCCCACACATGAATGGTTTCAGGATGCTTTACAGTTGGCATGAGACAAGACTGGTGGTAGCGCTCACCTCGTCTTCTCCGAATAAGCTGTTTTCCAGATGTCCCAAACAATCAAAAGGGGATTCATCAGAGAAAATGACTTTACCCCAGTCCTCAGCAGTCCACTCCCTGTACCTTTTGCAGAATATCAGTCTGTCCCTGATGTTTTTTCTGGAGAGAAGTGGCTTCTTTGCTGCCCTCTTTGAGACCAGGCCTTGCTCCAAGAGTCTCCGCCTCACAGTGCGTGCAGATGCACTCACACCTGCCTGCTGCCATTCCTGAGCAAGCTCTGCACTGCTGGTAGCCCGATCCCGCAGCTGAAACACTTTTAAGAGACGGTCCTGGTGCTTGCTGGTCTTTCTTGGGCGCCCTGGAGCCTTTTTGGCAACAATGGAACCTCTCTCCTTGAAGTTCTTGATGATGCGATAGATTGTTGACTGAGGTGCAATCTTTCTAGCTGCGATACTCTTCCCTGTTAGGCCATTTTTGTGCAGTGCAATGATGACTGCACGTGTTTCTTTAGAGATAACCATGGTTAACAGAAGAGAAATAATGATGCCAAGCACCAGCCTCCTTTTAAAGTGTCCAGTGGTGTCATTCTTACTTAATCATGACAAATTGATCTCCAGCCCTGTCCTCATCAACACCCACACCTGTGTTAATGGAGCAATCACTGAAACGATGTTAGCTGGTCCTTTTAAGGCAGGGCTGCAATGATGTTGAAATGTGTTTTGGGGGATAAAGTTCATTTTCTAGGCAAATATTGACTTTGCAAGTAATTGCTGTTAAGCTGATCACTCTTTATAACATTCTGGAGTATATACAAATTGCCATTATAAAAACTGAAGCAGTAGACTTTGTAAAAATTAATATTTGTATCATTCTCAAAAACGTTTGGCCATGACTGCAGACTATAAGACATATTTTCAGTTGTTTTACACTTTTTTTGTTAAGCATATAATTCCACATGTGTTAATTCATAGTTTTGATGCATTCAGTGTGAATCTACAATTTTCATAGTCATGAAAATACAGAAAACTCTTTGAATGAGAAGGTGTGTCCAAACTTTTGGTCTGTCCTGTATATTAATATATTGTTATTTATTGCACTTGCAACTGTTTGGATGGAGTTTGTATCTGCATGGAGATACATCTGCATGGATTTTGCATGTTCTCCCTGTGTTTGTGTGAGTTTCCTCCGGGTACTCCGGTTTCTTCCCACACTCCAAAGACATGTCTGTAATCAATAAAATTAACATTGAATCTAAGTGGTCTGGCAGTTTTTGTATAGGTTCTTATTGTAATAACAGAAGAATGACACAACACAGTCATAAAAATAGCTTTTCCAAATTGTCTTTTCATGGGGAAAATAATTGTCTACTAAAACAGACATGTCAAAAGTGGTGATAGGTCCTCTTTAAAGCGAATCTGTAAATACAATTCTAGACTGTTATCTGCAATAATACATTGAGTACTTCCTAGTACTAACTAATCCTTTATTTGTTTTATTAATGAGCAACCACTAGACTTAAAGGCTACATACACCCTGGGAGGATTTTTCTTTATGATTGCATTTTACTCATTTTGGGCTACAAATCATTTTTTCAGTTACTCTTTATTAAAAATATTCAGCTGTTCTGTCACAAAGGGTCAACTGTCTAGCTGTTAGAATCATACTTTTACTTTCACTTTGTGCCTGTCATCTAATGACCCTTCTCACTAAATTGCAAACTCTTATGTAAGCTCTATTCTTATCAGTAACATAAGAATTGAGCTATAAGGAATGTCTATAAGATCAGAGATAAGGAACTGTCATCTCAGTCTGATGGAACAGAGTGAAAATTCAGATCCTGCCACTAGAGAAACTCAAGGCTGAACAGAGAAAAGGGTTCTACATTTTTAATACAGACCATGAAAAATGCAATAATAAAAAATTGCCCCCAAAGGTGTACATAGCCTTTAATACTTGAACGTCCATATATATGTTTCACTTATTAAAAAAATACTATTGGTGTGTGAGTACCTACCTACAGTCCTCAGGTCCGATGCAGGTAGAATTGGTATGGCTTTTGAAGAACATGTCAACCAGCAGATGGCCATTACTGTTACACTACATAGTGGTCTCATGGTTTCTATGAGCCTGTATATCGCAAAGAAAATTATGAAAAACATTTTTAGCTGAGCGGTCAACAAAAACTATCATAAAGATAACCAATAAAGAAAATTAAAATGGTTTTCCGGATAGGGAATGGATTAAGGAGAGGGAATTGATGGGGCTGACCTTAGGAGCAATCAATACAACTGCTACTCAGAGCCTTCACACATGATTTCCTCCCCTTCTACAAATGGTTATCATGTTACAGAGGCACATACAGTACCTTCAATGTCAGCAGCTCCTAACAATGCCCTTCTCCAGCCCTGCTCTTTTATGTGGCCATAATGTGTGGTAGTTGGCTGAGCTGACGGTATGCACAGCAGTACAGCTAGAGTAGCGGTATATGCCTTTGTAACACAATCATCCATGATAGGAGCGGAGAATATTTGTGGAGATATAAGAGGATGAAGTTGAATCCCAAGAATGCATTGGAAAAGAAACTGCACTGAACCAATAGATTTAAAAGCACCAGTAGTTAATGTCCCAACAATACCTGCAGAGTACCCCCTGAAAAGTGCCAGCAGCACCTTCATAAACAATGCACCCACAGTACCTCCATAAACAGCACCAGCAGAGTTTCCCCTTAGACAGAAACCATAATGCCGTGGCACATCCATCACAAGGCACCAGAGATGCCCAATACATACCTCATCCACCTATATTGGGATCTGCCAGATTCTGCCAAGGTATTTGTTGTTTTCATTTTAGGCCATATCACCCAGCAATATGTGAGAGCTTATACTTGGTGTGGAGAGATGATACCTGAGTTTTGGATTTTACACCTGGTGGAAGGATAAGGGATCCAATAGGGATGGAAAGTAGGGACATTTTTGGAGGGAATAGGGGGACCAATTCTTCAATGATCCTGAGTGGGGTGAGATAATGCCTCAGATGGAGCAGAGATCATGCTGGCGATCCACGCATTTGGTGTGGCTATGACAAACTGCATTATTTTAACAGGCAGGGATATCCCAGCATACTGCTATTACAGTACATCATAATATTAAATATCATTTCTGCTGATATTTTCCTATAATATTCCCTGTAGGGGTGGGGGGACTATATCATGATTAACTTTTTGAAGTAAAATTTCTTTGCGTTTGTGTTGTGAAAAGGTACACCAAGTTAATAAAAAATGCACATTGTTGGACAAGTTTGGAGCACCTTTAACCCCCTTCCCGACCAGCGCTGTACATGTACGGCGCTGCGGGAAGTGACTTCCTGCCCAGCGCCTTAGTGCAGTAGCCGGACCCCTGCTGTATGCGCCGGCATAGGTGAAAACACCGATGCCGGCGCATTGACCCTTGATGTTCCGCGGTCAGCGCTGACCGCGGCACCTGCGATCTGTGGAGCGGGAAGGGGATGCCATCGGGTCCCCACGCCGCTGTGACGGGGACCCGATGGCTTGGATGGCAGCGCGATGCCTTCCTTAGGCATCGTGGCTACCATCCCTGCGAGCCTGTGAGATCCAGCCCCCTGGATCTCACAGGAAGCAGGCTGTAAGTGTATTACAATGGTAATACACTTACAGCCAATGCATTACAATACAGAAGTATTGTAATGCATTGTAAAGGGGATCAGACTCCCAAAAGTTAAAAAAGTGTTAAAAAAAGTGAAAAAAAGTTAAAAAATAAAGTTAAAAAAAAATACAGTTTCAAGTAAAAAAAAAACTCCCTTTTCCCAAAATAAAGTTAAAAAAAATTGTAAAAAAAAGGGGAAAAAAAGAAAAGTAGACATATTAGGTATCGCCGTATCCGTATCGACCGCCTCTATAAAAATATCACATTATCCACCCGCCAGGTGAACGCAGTAAAAAAAAAAAAGTGCCAAAACAGCCATTTTTTGCTCACCTTCCCTCACAAAAAGTGTAATAGCAGGCGATCAAAAAGGCGTATTTACCCCAAAATGGTACCAATCAAACCGTCATCTCATCCTGCAAAGAATGAGACCCTACCTAAGACAATCACCCAAAAAATGAAAAAAATATGGCTCTCAGAAAATGGCAGCACAAAAACAAGATTTAATTCTGTTCACAAATGCATCTAATGTGTAAATCTTAACAAAAATAAAAATGTTAGACATATTGGATATCGCTGCGTCCATAACAACTTGCTCTATAAAAATATCACATTATATTCCCCCTCAGGTGAACGCTGTAAAAATTTTTTAAAAAAAAACTATGACAAAACAGCCATTTATTGGTCACCTACCCTCACAAAAAGTGTAATAGCAGGCGATCAAAAAGGCGAATTTACCCCAAAATGGTACCAATCAAACCATGATCTCATTCTGAAAAAAATTGATACCCTACCTAAGACAATCGCCCAAAAAATAAAAAAAGGCTCTTAGAAAATGGCAGCACAAAAATAAGATTTAATTCTGTTCAAAAATGCATCTAATGTGTATAACAACCTGCTCTATAAAAATATCACATGATTTGCCCCTTCAGGTGAATGCTGTAAAAAAAACTATGCCAAAACAGCCATTTTTTGTTACCTTGCCTCACAAAAAGTGTAACACCAAGCGATCGAAAAGTCTTATGTACCCCAAAATGGTACCAATGAAACGGTCACCTCATCCCACAAAAAATAAGACCCCACATGAGACAATAACTCAAAAAATAAAAACCAATGACACCTGCAAACCAATCAAAATCTGTGCTGCAAAATCCATATGGCGCTCCTTCCATTCCGAGTCCTGCCATGTGCCCCCACAGCAGTTTACCACCACATATGGGGTGTTGCCGTATTCAGGAGAAAATGGGGAACAAATTATGGGGTGCTTTTTCTCCTGTTAGCCCTTGTGAAAATGAAAATGTTGGGGCTAAAGCAACATTTTATTGGAAGAAATGAAACGTTTCATTTTCACAGCCAAGTGTTTCCAAATTCCATAAAACACTTAGGGGCTCAAAAGTGCTCAGTACACCCCTTAATATATTCTTTGAAGGGTGTAGTTTCTAAAATGAGGTCACTTAAAAACCATTCTATCAAAATCTGCCTCCAAAATCTGCATGCCGCTCCTTTCTTTCTGACTACTGCCATGTGCCCATAGAGCCGTTTACCACCACATATGGGGTATTTCTGTAAACTGCAGAATCAGAGTAATGTATATTGAGGTTTAGTTTGCTGTTAACCATTGCTGTTAACCATTGCTGTGTTGCAAGAAAAAAATTGATTAACATGAAAAATCTGCATAAAAAATGAAATTTTGAAATTTCGCCTCCATTTTCCTTTAATTCTTGTGGAACACTTAAAGGGTTAACAAAGTTTGTAATGTCAGTTTTAAATAATTTGAGGGGTGTAGTTTCTAAAATGGGATCATTTATGGGTGGTTTCCATCACGTAAGCCCCTCAAAATCACTTTATATCTGAATTGGTGCTTAAAAAAATGGTTTTGGAAATTTAGTTTAAAATTTGAAAAATGGCTTCTAAACTTCTAAGCTTTCTAACGTCCTAAAAAAGTAAAATGACATTTATAAAATGATGCCAACATAAAGTAGACATATGGGGAATGATGACTGATAACTATTTTATGAGGTATTACTATCTGTCTTAAAAGTAGAAAAATTCAAATTTAGAAAATTGTGAATTTTTCAAAAATTTTTGGTAAATTTGGGATTTTTTAAAAAATAAAGGAAAAATATATTGACTCACATTTAAAGGGTTTCTGTCACCAGTTTTTTCGGTATGAATCAGGCTGACATTAGAGATGTGCTAATGTCACCTGATTCCAAATATATATCTGTTTTATTTACTGGTGCCCCCATTTTTATATAAAATTAACTTTTATTTTATGCTAATAAGGCCTCTAGGTGCAAGGGGCGTTACCCCTGCTCCGAGAGGCTCTGTTGATTGACAGGACCAGGCAGAGAAGAAACACTCCATTCACCATAGCTTGCAAGGACCTTTAATGATGTCATGACCATTACCACATAGAGTGACACATGTCACATTTGCAAAAAATGGCCTGGGCAGGAAGGTGAAAACAGGCCCAGGGTAGAAGGGGTTAAGCCTAACATTTTTGTTTGCAATTGCTATTTCACTTTTTCTATGCCACCCCCTAATGGAGTTATTTTGTAACTTTTTAAAAAAGCTGCAGTGATAAATCTGATATGAAACGAATTAACATATCTAACCATGGCCACTTTCCCACTCACTTTTTGGTGATAACCATCACACACTTCACATATGAGAATTGCAGATTCTAATGAGGTTGTAAAATTTGCGACTTGTGTACACCAGGAAACTGGCGAACAGTTTTGATATATTCCCTCAAAAATGTTTAGCTGATACCTAAAACTTATCAGTTCCAGGAGAGAAGAAAAACATTTGGAGCTATTGTACCTAATCACTTACCACTAGGGTCTATTTCTTTGTTTCAAAACCTATTAGGCTATATTGATGATATGGGGTTTGAGACCTAAAAATAATCTTCTCTGGTGGGCCCAAGAACCCCAGTAGCTCTGCTGCTTTGACTTGAATGAGATGGAGCTGCAGTTAGCTGTAGTGCCATGGATAGCCACTACAAAATGTATGGCACTGTGCATGGTAAACAATGAAACAATCACTCTCTCCTGGACATACCGACCCCTTCAAACTGTTAATCTGCGGGGATACTGGGAGTTGGTCCCTCAATAATCTTGTACAGTAGATTGTATACTCTTGTGGGCAGAGTCTTCTTCCCCTCTGTACTTGTCTGTATACACCGGAAAGGATTTTCTTTGCTTCCAAAGTAAAAAATGAAACAACTTGCCCCTACTGTATGTATTTTTATGTGTATAGCCTGATTCTGCAGTCATGTTAATCTCTTCTATCTGACCCTATTCTGCCGTGTGTAGATTGGCAAGATGAGGAGAAGAGAGAGTGGAGTAACACACAGGGTTTGTTTGTATTCTGTAACCATGGAGGCACATAGGTATACATAAGAGCTGTGTGCACAGAACATATATTTTATATCA
>ONZH01014221.1:0-28434 GCA_900303285.1 Rhinella marina
TACTATAATACTGCTCCTATGTACAGAATATAAACTACTATTAATACTACTATAATACTGCTCCTTATGTACAAGAATATAACTACTATAATACTGTTCTACTATATAATACTGTATGTACAAGAATATAACTACTATAATGCTGTTCCTATGTTCAAAGAATATAACTACTATAATACTGCTCCTATGTACAAGATGTACTATATAATACTACTATAATACTGCTCCTATGTACAAGAATATAACTACTATAATACTGCTCCTACTGTATGTACAAGAATATAACTATAACTACTATAATACTGCTCTATGTACAAGAATCTAACTACTATAATACCGCCTCCTATGTACAAGAATATAACTACTTTAATACTGCTCCTATGTACAAGAATATAACTACTATAATACTGCTCCTATGTACAAGAATATAATACTATAATACTGCTCCTATGTACAAGAATATAACTACTATAATACTGTTCCTATGTACAAGAATATAACTACTATAATACTGCTCCTATGTACAAGAATATAACTACTATAATACTGCTCCTATCTACAAGAATATAACTACTACAATACTGCTCCTATGTACAAGACTATAACTACTATAATACTGCTCCTATGTACAAGAATATAACTACTATAATACTGCTCCTATGTACAAGAATATAATACTAAAATACTGCTCCTATGTACAAGAATATATTTACTATAATACTGCTCCTATGTACAAGAATATAACTACTATAATAATGCTCCTATGTAGAAGAATATAACTACTATAATACTGCTCCTATGTACAAGAATATAACTACTATAATACTGCTCCTATGTACAAGAATATAACTACTATAATACTGCTCCTATGTACAAGAATATAACTACTGTAATACTGCTCCTATGTACAAGAATATAACTACTATAATACTGCTCCTATGTACAAGAATATAACTACTATAATACTGCTCCTATTTACAAGAATATAACTACTATAATACTGCTCCTATGTACAAGAATTTATAATACTTTTAAAAAATACTGCTCCTATGTACAAGAATATAACTACTATAATACTGCTCCTATGTACAAGAATATAACTACTATAATACTGCTCCTATGTAGAAGAATATAACTACTATAATACTGCTCCTATGTACAAGAATATAACTACTATAATACTGCCTCCTATGTACAAGTATATAACTACCGAATTTTGATACTTACCTGACGGAAATTCGAGTTCCTAGAGTCCAGAGGCAGCACAGTATGGGTTAAGTCTAGATCCCTAGAACAAGGCAGAAGAGACTATAGCAATTAATAATTAATCAATTGACCCCCAACTGTATAAAGTACCCCATTAACCACATCCACACAGAGTTTGTATGCAGCAATAAGTTTAATAGGGTGGGTCCCTGTGCTGCCTCTGGACTCTAGGAACTCGAATTTCCGTCAGGTAAGTATCAAAATTCGGTAGTTCCTAGACGTCCTTCGGCAGCACAGTATGGGACATCAAAGCAGTGGCAAAATAAAAGGGGGGTATTAAACCAATACGGAAGGACACAAAATTCTCTGGCCAAGGGCTGCGCCATCAGGGATGTCAAGCCTGTAGTGCTTGATAAAGGTGTTTGGTGATGACCAGGTCGCAGCACGACATATCTCTTGCAGAGAAACATTTCCTGCTTTAGCCCATGAGGCCAAGGTTGACCGTGTAGAGTGTGCCTTCAGGTCCTTAGGAGTTGCCAAGCCTCTCTTATTATAGCATAGAGAGATAGTATTCTTGATCCAGGAAGATAAAGTCCATTTCGAGGCTTTGGAACCTTGCGACTTTCTTCCAAAAAGAACAAATAAATTTTCAGAGCATCTGAAAGACTTGACTCTATTTAGGTATATCAGGATTGCTCTCCTGACATCAAGAGGATTCTCCGAGCCATCATCCGTGGTGAGAGCTGGTAAGATGATCTCCTGATTTAAGGCAAGCGAGGAGGGAACCTTAGGAACAAAGGTAGATAGGGTCCTGAGCACTATTGAGTGCGTTAAATCTCTGAAATAAGGATCCTTGTATGATAATGCTTGAATTTCTGACAACCTTCTGACTGAAGAGATTGCTATTAGGAATGCAGCTTTCCAGGAAACATATTTCAAGTCAACTGACTGGAGAGGTTCAAAGGGAGACTCTTTCAGACAGTCCAGGACAAGGAGGAGATCCCAGGAAGGGACTAAGTTCCGGATGTCAGGGCATATATTCTTGATTCCCTTAAAGAATTTTAGAACAACTGGATGCCTAGAATACTTCCCATTAAGGAATGAGTTGATGGCAGCAAATTGAGTTTTAAGCGTGCTGAGCTTCAATCCTTTTTCTAGTCCATCCTGAAGAAATTGGAGAATCACAGGAAGTGATGAATCGGATGAGTACGCCCGGAAGGTTTGCCAATGACGCTCATACGTCTTTCTGGTATTCTCTTTACGAGCACTAATGACGGTAGAGATCACTTTATCTGAATAACCTTCATGTTTCAAGATGTTAAGTTCAGTGCCCATGTAGTCAGTTTCAACCTGTCCAGCTGTTGATGTGCCAGGCCGTTCTGAGTCAGCAGGTCTGGAACAAGCGGCAGTGTCCATAGATTCCCTCCTGACAGGGAGAGTGCCAGGGAGAACCAGGCTCTTCTGGGCCAGTAAGGCAGGATGACAATTGCTCTGGCTTTCTCTTCCTTGATTTTGGTCAGAGTCCTCTGAATCAGTGCAGGAGGGGGAAAGGCATAGATGAAGGTCTTGTGCCATGAAATTGAAAGACCGTCCACAGCGAAAGGATTCTGGCGAGGATCCAGGGCACAGAACTGAGGTGTCTTGGCATTCTGTCTGGTAGCAAAGACGTCGAGTTGAGGTTGTCCAAACTTCTGGACTATCTGAAGATACACTCGAGGAGATAGACACCATTCTGCTGGTGAAAGAATGTGCCTGCTGAGTAAGTCCACTGTGGAGTTTAACGATCCCTTTATGTGGATTGCCGACAAGGTCTTCAAATTCTTCTCTGCCCACTGGAACAGTCTCCGGGACTCCCGGCGAAGTGCAGGGCTTCTGGTGCCACCTTGTTTCTTTATGTAGAATACTGTGGACAGATTGTCCGACTGTATCAGGACATTCTCTCCCTTCAGCAGATGTTCGAAGTGTTTGAGGGCTAAGGTCACCGCCCTCAGTTCCTTCCAGTTGGACAATCTGTGCCTGAGGTGGGGTGGCCATTTTTGCTATACCCACTGGGACTCTACATGGGCACCCCAGGCCAAGGAGGAGGCATCCGTCGTGAGCACCATCTTCGCTTCCTGACGAATCAGAACTCCCTGTTGTAGATGGCGAGTATTCAACCACCATTTTAGATCTTGTTTGGTGTCTGAAGAAATCTGAATCATGCGATCCAGAGATCGAGGATTCCTGTTCCAAGCTTTCAGTATCTCCGCCTGCAAATTCCGGAAATGTGCTCTCGCCCAATTGACCGCATCCAGCGTAGAGGTGAGATGACCCAGCACCCTCATGGCTTGACGTATAGTCACTGACGACTGGGAAATTAACCTGAAGACATTCCTCCTGACTTTCAGGCATCTGTCCTGGGAGAGGAAAATCTTCATTTTGCAGGTATCTATTCTGAACCTCAGAAACTGGATGTTCTGTACTGGTTGCAGGTGAGACTTCTCTTTGTTTATCAGAAACCCATGTGACTGGAGAAGCTGAATTGTCGTCGTCATCTGAGAAGATAATTGTTGGGATGACTTGGCTACCATCAACCAATCATCTAAATATGGAATCACATGTACTCCCTGCAACCTGAGGATCGCTGCCAGGACCACTGTCACTTTGGAGAACACTCTGGGAGCTGAACTTAGTCCAAACGGAAGGCAGGTAAACTGGAAATGGTGAGTTATGCCTTCTGACAGCACCGCAATCCGTAAGTACTTCCTGTGAGTTCTGGCAACTGGAATGTGCAGGTAGGCGTCCCTCAGGTCCAGAGTGGCCAGGAAGCCCCCCTCGCTGACAATGGGGAGTACAGACCTTATGTTCTCCATTTTGAATCTCTTTTTCAGCATGTATTGATTCAAATAGGTGAGATCTATCACCAACCGGAACTTCCCGTTTGGTTTGGGAACCGGGAACACTCTGGAATAGACGCCGCCCCCTCTCTCTCCTGGAAACACAGGTTCTAGCGCACCTTTCTGCAGGAATTTCTGTATTAGACCTAGAAAGCAAGAGTCTTTTGTGAAATTTACAAAATACTTTTCTGGAGGGAGACTTTTCAGTTCCAGAAGGTAGCCATGTTTTATCAGGGACAATACCCATTTGTCGGTCACCGATTTTTCCCAGACAGGTAGAAAATGGGTAAGTCTTCCTCCGACGCCAAGAGGAGATAAACTGGCGTCATAAGTTGTCATCTTTCTTTGGGGGCTGCTTATTCTTAGTAAAAGATGATGAAGGATTATGCTGCTTATTCCTGAAGCCCTTGAACTTATCCTGACGGTAATCCCTTTTGAATTTTGGGGATCTCCTGGAACCGCGTGGATAGGGTCTGTAAGAAGGTTTCCTGTAGGAAGGAAAGCCCAACCCCTTGTTGTCACAGAGGTCTTTCAGTATCTCTTTGAGCTGAGACCCAAACATAGATTCCGGTTGGAACGGTAAGGAACAAAAATGGTTTTTAGATGACATATCACCATTAGACCACTGTTTTAACCACAAGGCACGTCTCACTGCATTAGATGTGGCCATACATCTTGATGACATAGACAGAGAATCAAGAGGAGCGTCACACAAATACTCAGCAGCCGCCTTGAGAGCTGGCATTTTCTCAATAATTTCCTCTCTGGAGGTACCTTTCTCCAAATCTCTGGTTATGTCACTAAGCCAGACTCTGAGGGTTCTTGCAATTGGCACAGAGGCAATGGACACTTTAGAAGCTGCAGCCGCAGCAGCATAGCATTTCTTGGCCAGTGAATCGGCCTTTTTATCCATTGGATCCCTTAGCATGGCGGAATCCTCAGCAGGATAAAAGGACTTTTTAGCCAATTTAGCCACATAAATGTCTACTTTAGGAGGATGATCCCATTTAGACACCTCATCATCACATAGTTTATACAAATACTTGAACCTAGAACCTAAGTCAAGCCGTTTTTCAAAGGAATTCCAGTCTTTTTTAAAGATACTGTCAATCAATGGATGGGATGGCAGGAAACTGTCCTCAGACACTGGAAAGTAATACAGACCTTCCTTAGGCTGTTTCCCTTTGATGGAACGATCTGACTGAAGGGTCATTTTGACTGCTTTAACAAGCTTTGGCATGTCTTCTCTGTCAAACAAACGGAAATCATTTTGTATCTCAGGTTCAGACGTATCTGAATCAGATTTTGCAGAGCTATGAGGAGGAGAGTTAGCAGAATAAAACTTCCTCTTTTTAGATGAGGGACCCATATCGCCCAATGCAATTGCCAATTCGCTTCTGATGATATCCCTTAGGGTGTCAACAGGTACAGATGAGGCACGATCCTGAGTAGGTGCTGCACATAGATCACATAAGTCTTCAGACAAATCATCAGGGATTGGTTGCTTGCAGTCACGGCATATTCTATGCCTGGTCTTGCTTGAATGCTTGCCTTGCCGAGGGGCTGACATCTAATAGAAACAATAATTAGATATCCAGGCAATATGCGCAACCACAAGCACTACAAGTCCCAGAAACCAAAGTGCCAGCTAGGAATTACAACCGTGATACACCAAGGAATACAACCACCAAGCACCCTAGTGACATTAAGAGTACCCAAGTTCCCTATTAGGAGCAACCAGGCTATTTAATATTATGTAGAACAGGAGTACAATAAGAATGGCCCAAGGCCTTTACCATGAGATCCTGAGGCGCTGCTGCCCAGCCAAGAATTTACAGAGAAGCCGGCCGAGCTAGAATAAAAAAAGCAGTCTAGCGCTAAAGCCACGCCCCCTGTTCCCGAACAGCCAATAGGAGAAGCCTAGGTTCTCCTTGGCGCCCGAGGACGCCAGAACCACGAGGCTGAGTATCAGCTCCACGGAGGGACCAGGGGGCGGGGCCAAACGCCGGCGCTACATGAAATAGAAGAACAAGGAATACGAGGTAAGCTTACCTTAATATGACCCTCTGTATCTTGCACAGTCGATCTATGCGGCAACACTCCTCTCCAACAACGTAGGGGAGAAGGAATCCTCAGTATGCCTCTCATCTAATGCATAACACATTAACCTCTTCTCCAACCACCGAGGAGATTATAGAGGGATAACCTGGTATAGATAAACCAGGGAAGGTACGGCATGTAGGCTACACACTTGAATAGGGAGAACTGCGTACTCCGTCAGCTCTGAGTCCCCATCATGCGAGACCGTAGGGCCCTCAAAAACTGTCAGGCCAATTCTACACAAAAAGAAGAAAGAAATATTAATAAAAAGTAAAAAGTAAAAGCTTCTGTTCAATATGAACAGATCCAAGTCTCTTCTACATTGCAGAAGAAAAAAACTCTGTGTGGATGTGGTTAATGGGGTACTTTATACAGTTGGGGGTCAATTGATTAATTATTAATTGCTATAGTCTCTTCTGCCTTGTTCTAGGGATCTAGACTTAACCCATACTGTGCTGCCGAAGGACGTCTAGGAACTACTATAATACTGCTCCTATGTACAAGAATATAACTATTATAATACTGCTCCTATGTACAAGAATATAACTACTATAATACTGCTCCTATGTACAAGAATATAACTACTATAATACTGCCTCCTATGTACAAGAATATAACTACTATAATACTGCTCCTATCTACAAGAATATAACTACTATAATACTGCTCCTGTGTACAAGAATATAGCTACTATAATACTGCTCCTATGTACAAGAATATAACTACTATAATACTGCTCCTATGTACAAGAATATAACTGCTATAATACTGCTCCTGTGTACAAGAATATAACTACTATAATACTGCTCCTATGTACAAGAATATAACTACTATAATTCTGCTCCTATGTACAAGAATATAACTACTATAATACTGCCTCCTATGTACAAGAATATAACTACTATAATACTGCCTCCTATATACAAGAATATAACTACTATAATACTGCCTCCTATGTACAAGAATATAACTACTATAATTCTGCTCCTATGTACAAGAATATAACTACTATAATACTGCCTCCTATGTACAAGAATATAACTACTTTAATACTGTTCCTATGTACAAGAATATAACTACTATAATACTGTTCCTATGTACAAGAATATAACTACTATAATACTGCTCCTATGTACAAGAATATAACTACTATAATACTGCCTCCTATGTACAAGAATATAACTACTATAATACTACCTCCTATGTACAAGAATATAACTACTATAATACTGCCTCCTATGTACAAGAATATACCTACTTTATTACTGCTCCTACCAAGGGAGATAGGGCAGAGAAGATGCAGACAGAGGATAACATAGACAGTTATTTTTCAGATGCCTTCTGATGGTTGGGTAGACACTATTTGTCGTCCTAGGCTTGGGATGTGACATCTCTTTTTATTGGCAGTACATGATGGATCACCACGTGCCATTCTTCTTATCAGATGACAGAACAGGTCAGTCATCAGTGTACAGAATACATCCAATCCTTAAACTCCTGATATATCGTATGTTACCTGGCCAGTATATGACAGGTACAAGTTTCAATCCCCTCAACCACCACTAGGGAGTCATGAATAGATGAAGACATGTTCTTATTGTGGTCGGTGTATGAACAGTATGCAGTAAGCTCTTGATCTCCCTCTAGTGGTGGCTCCATTATGTAACTTTATGGCTTTGTAGATATTTAGTAGCCGTGAATGACAAATAATATGATCTAATATTGAGAAAAACCTTAGACATTTTAGACAACACAAGAGAAGCTGATTTTTATGGTGAGCAGAGCTTTGGCTGGCTGAGATAAGATCACTTCGGTATCACTTCCTTGTGTCTGTCAATGTGGAACAGAGGAGCCATAGGGCAGTGAGTGTATGGGGGGAGGTGATATTAGCCTAATCAGTCAGGCAGTACGGCCGTGCAGTGGAGTGGAAGGATGGCATTATACCTAGAAGGAATTGGCAATACAACGAAATGTCAGCAGTGCCTTTATACAGGTGATCGCCTCTCTCCTGCAGTTTGGTGATCCATTAGTACCGGGGAGAGGAGAATACAAATGCACGGCAATTGGCATTTACACAGAGCGACACCGAGAATGGAAGAGACGCGTGGTCTCTCACAAACGAGATATTAATGATTGCTTCCAAATATTCTAGTAATTGCACTCTAATGAATGGCGTGACAGACGTGACTCCCCCACTGTCTCTTCCTATTCTACCTAATGAGTTGCAGATGCCTAAAACACGACTACAGACCATATAGTGACTGCTTAAAACCACCGCCGGTGACAATTATTTTACTAGTTTCTATGAAAACATTGAGATCATAATGATAAGAACTTGCTTTTTTTTTTTTTTTTTTTGGATGTCCAGAAACAGCGCCACTGTTCCCCAAAGGTTGTGTCTGGTATTGCAGCATTGGCTTGACCATAACAGAGCTGTTACACCTGTAAATATTTGCAGAGTCTCCGCAATCTGATGTGAAGTAGAAGGATATGTAACTTTCTCCTTTACTTTTTATTTAAATTTTTTTGTCTCTTTTCAATACCTCTGCTTGTGGTCAGGCAATGGAAAGATTTACGTTTACAAATCTGCCGCAATCACCTCTTTCTTAGGGCTCATGCAGACGAGCGTTTGTGCCCTATGCCTGTGCACCAGCTGAGTGCACACCATTTGTGGATATGGACTCATTGAGTTGAATAGGTCCGCTATCGGCAATAAATGATCGGCGTCACAAAAAAATGCTTCCGTGGACTTCCGATACGTGCCTCCGCTCCGTATGATGCGGATTGTGGACCCATTCAAGTCAATGTGCACACGGCCGGAGCCTATGTATTACTGACCCGTCATTTGCCTATGCTCGTGTGCATGAGCCCTTAAAGGGGTGGTCTCACAAAAAATATTCAACATTTTTTCTAACGAGCTTCTGAGTTTAAATACTTTTGTAATTGTAATTAATCATTTTGTATAGCTGCTGAGTTTTTCAATAAAATCTATCTGTATAGCGCCACCTGCTGTTTGCTGTTTTTCTAATTTGTCTGTCCTGCTCACTGAGATGGCCGCACATGCTCAGTTCCATCCTTCAACTGCCATAAGCTTCAGCAGAAAGGACATGATCCTTGACAAAGGCCACAAGTCCTGGGCTGTCTGCTTGATATAAATCTAGCCGAGTAATGAATGAGGAGATCTCTGGATCCATGTGAGGTCCAGGGATGGTTCTAGCTTTGTTAGAAAGAAATTGTCATGTACTATATGATGTCTGACCAGCTTCTTTAAATGTGGCTGACCCATGTTCATTGGTTCCTCAGGTGACAACCCTGGTAAACACGAGCAATAAGGGCCCATCGGGTAAAAAGAAAGGTCGGTCCAAAAAGGCTCATGTCCTGGCGGCCTCCGTGGAACAAGCCACTCAAAACTTTTTGGAAAAAGGAGAACAGATTGCGAAAGAAAGTCAAGACCTAAAGGAGGAGTTGATCGCCGCTGTGGAGGACGTCCGGAAACAAGGTATGGTGCCTGCTAACGTTGTTTTCCTTTGTCAGAATTTGTAATGTCTAATGAATGGAAGACTTCAGAAGAGCCTGCATTGCATGTTAGATGTTCTGTGGACTTTGCTTCTATGTGGAAAAGACTCTGAGACATGACTGTGGGAGAAGACAGACTTAAAGGGGTTGTCTCATCTCAGGAAATGGGGGCATATCGCTAGGATATGCCCCATTGTCTGATAGGTGCAGGTCCCATCACTTTGACCTTCACCTATATTGAGAATGGAGCCCTTAAAGTGGTGTAGGTGCACACCACATACGCAGCCACCTTCCATTCATTTTCTATGGGGCCCACTGAAAATAGCCAAGCGCTGGCTATGGGCTACTTCTGTTGAGCCCATAGAAGTCAATGGGAGTGATGGCCGATCATGCACGGTGGGCTCCCATTCACTTCTAATGTGAGAGCGCTTGGTCCAGCCACCACTTTGCGGGGCTCCATTCCCAATATAGGTACGGGTCCCAGCAGTGGGACCCACACCTGTAAGACAATGGGGCATATCCCAGTAATATGCCCCCATTGTCTGTGATGAAACAACCCCTTTATAGAGAGAAATGTGATGTGGAGAACACATGCCACCACGCACTAGTCTTATAGAGGACACGTGCCAATCACACACCAGACACATATCACACATACCATACCCACACATAGGACGCTCCTGGTCTGTTCTAACAGGAACATGCCCTTTACTTACAGCATACCTGCTGTTCATGCCCCAATCAGACACTGGAAAGCACTTGTGCCCTTGCCATTCATAAGTAGGGCTTATGTTGCATATGTGTCAGTTACACACTGGACACATGGCACTAATACTGTATCCATACATAGAAGAAATGAGATGTGCCGCAAGCCCCAGAGGAGTGGGAGTGGAGGATAGAAGTGGTAGTAACTCTGGCTGCACCAGTTATTCACAGTGGTAATCCTCATACCGATTCTCCAAAGTACCAGAAACTGTTAGAGGGCACACTCTTTCTTACCCCAGGGCAAAACCTGATTTTGGCATTCCTGCCTGATGGTAATTGGGGTGCCCTTGATGTCATGGGTTTGTTACGGGTGCATGGCAGGAGATGTAGTTGCCGTGGCCGGCAAACGGTGCTGGAGTCAGTAACCAGACCAGATGTAGAAAATAGACAAGTCTCCTTTTACTAAGGTGCAGAATGAGAGATGTAGTACATCCAACTGCATCAAAACACAGTTCCAAACAATTTACAGCGCAAATTTTCCCAGATAACAATGTATGAATATCAGCAAGGATGGAGGTTGTAGTGCTCCTTCTCACTATCTTTCCAAAGTCTCTCTCTGCAGAATTTAAGGCTGGCAATACTATTCATGCAATGGTGACTTAATTCCCAGCTGAGGGTGCAGTGAAGTCTCTATCACCCTCAAACAGTGAACACCTTGCTGAGCTGACTGACTCCAATGCTCGACCATGCAGATTATGGAGCTTCTAGTTCTTTCTTTCTCTTTTCCTGGAGCACTGCGAAACAGAGATGAGTTTCCTTCTGTAGATCTCTCAGGGAAAATAATTCTCTTAATAATAAGTTCAGGCCTAGTCCTCTAAGGAGTAAGCTACCTATGACTTCCATCATTAGCTCAATACTAACTGAGTTAGAGGAGGACCGAAGTCCATCTTCTAAGTTCCTCCAGGAGCACAGTCAGGATTTTTAACCCCAACCAATCCATACAGAGATATGCTGGTACATCACAAGGCATTAGCATATTAAAAACATTACATGACAAGAACAGTTTGGGCTACTGTCAAAGTATATAAACACAGCATCACCTTTACTCATAGGATCGGTGGAGACCAGTGGGGACTACTGACATTACTGAGGCATGAGGCACAGCTTTACCTCTGAACTTCGCAAAAACATGTCTCCGTCTGAAGTTGTTCATCTTGATCCAAGTTATTGACTGCGCTCGATGTAATGTCGGGCGCTAAAATGAAGCCCTCAGTAAGATAAGGCGAGCCCTGGAATCGCTCCGCGATTTATCTGCAGTGTTCCGGTGAGACACGACATGTGATACATAATATTTTGTTCCATTACTGAGATACACTGTACATTGTAAGGAAACAGGGTCGCAAACATCAGCGGTGTCCAGTGTTAGAGACTCGGAACGAGACAGGTTTATAAGGCGTTATCGTGGATGAAATGTTTACATGTGTATCTTTAAAATCCATCACCTGTAATAAAACCGGGAGAGCGTAATACAATCCGCGAGCCGCTGATCATCCAGTAAAACCTGCAAATGGAAAATAATTATTAGATTACAGAAAAGACGTTTGACTTTATCTCCTGGTTCTCCCATGTACGGTATCTCAGGTAAGCAGCCGTTCAGCCGCAGGAAAATTAGGTTATTTTTTATATATATATATCGGAGGTTTTTACACAGTAAAAGCAAATAATGGCCTTATCTCTCTGGCTAGGATAAGGTTCAGAATTAAAGGTGCTCTCCAATCAAAAATAAAATTAAACACATTGCGTGTATTTGGATGAAGAATATACAATGCATCCGGAACGTTTTCAGACCCTTTTACTTTTTCACATTTTGTTATGATTTGGTTTTGTGGTAAATTTTTTTTTAAAAAAGTTTTTCTCCATTTAAAATCTTGCATTGACATAAGTGTTCAGACCCTTTACTTAGTTGAAGCACCGTTGGCAGTGATTACAGCCTCCAGCCTTGTTGTTTGTGATGCCACAAGTTTGCCCACCTGGATTTGGGTATTTTCTGCCATTCTTCTCTGCAGATACTCTCGGGCTCTGTCAGGCTGGATGGGACTTGTTGGTGGAGAAACATTTTCAGGTCTCTCCAGAGATGTTCGATTGGGTTCAATTCAGGTCTCTGGCTGGGCCACTCAATGACATTCACAGAGTTGTACCTATACCGCTCCTGTGTTGTCTTGGCTGAGTGCTTAGGGTCATTGTCTTGTTCAAAGGTGAACCTTCAGCCAAAACTGTCCAGGTCTAGAGCACTCTGGATCAGGTTTTCATTAAGAATATATCTGTACTTTGTTCCATTCAGATCTCCCTCAACCCTGAGCAGTCTCCCTGTCCCAGCTGCTGAAAAACACCTGCACAGCATGATACTGCCACCACCATGCTTCACTGTGGGGATATTTATTGGACAGGTGATGAACAGTGCCTGGTTTCCTCCAGACTTGACACTTATAATTGAGGCCAAAAATTTCAATCATTGTTTCATCAGACCAGAAAATCTCAGTCCTTGGTGTTTTTTGTTTACTCTAGTTGGACTTTAATCTGTCTATTACTGAAAAGAGTCTTCTTTCTGGCCACTGTGTCATAAAGCCCAGATTGGTGAAGTGCTGAAGTGATAGTTGACCTTCTGGAACTTTCTCCCATCTGCACACAGGACCTTTGAAGCCCATTCATCATGAGCATTGGGTTCTTGGTCACCTCTCTTACCAAGGCCCTTCTCCTACCAATTACATAGTCTGGTGGTGGCACCCTAGAAAGAGTCCTGGTTTTTCCAAACTTCTTACATATTAGAATTATGCAGGCCACTGTGGAACTTTCAGTGCAGCAGAAGACTTTTTGTCCCCTTCTCCAGATCTGTGCCTCCACACAATCCTGTCTCTGAGCTCTACAGGCAGTTCTTTCCTCCTCATGGTTTGGTTTTTCCTATGATATGCATTATCAGCTGTGAGATCTTATGTAGGCAGCGATGTGTCAGGTAGACACATAGACTCCAATCAGGGTGTTGAAACATCTCAAAGATGATCAAGAGAAATGGGAAGCCCACAAACTAAATTTCAAGTGCTATCCTGAGGATAGGTCATCAATGTTCTACTCCCAGAAAACCCGTTTTGTGTTGCTGTTGCATTACGTGGACAGTTCATCGACCTCAATGACCATTGAATTCTCAATGTGACCTCTTATGGTACTGCAGGGGATCTGCATCACTCAGGGTCTCATCAAGAATACAACCTGAAATCGGTTTATCATTAAAGGATCCTTCTAGCAAAGAAAAACCTATAATCATGCCAGTAGCTATGGACATGACCATTCTACTGAAGGTGATGTAGGTGAACAGCATAAGTAACAGGGCCAGAGTATTCAAATGAGATCATACCAACCAAATCAGAGACACCTACCTATAGACATCTATCTACAGGTGAGTTTCTCTGGTTTGACTGGTGTGATCTCATTTGCATACTTCCCATGGAGCACTCCCTAAAAAATAATTCTCCGTACACAAATAATTCTCCGTACATTATGTCATGCTAGAATTTCTGTATGATCCATAAACAAGGGATCTAACCTCTAAACATATTGTCTGTGATGGCCCAAGTCTTACAATTTAGTCTAGGGGTAAAAGACATAATGAGAAGACATAATTAATGGTGGTGTTTGAGTCTTCCTCTTCTGACCCCAAACCACAGAAGATTCCTTTAATTAAGCAGCATTTACACAGTCCGAGAATCAGGCAGATTATTGGGAACAGTCATTCCCGACACTCTGGCCACGTGAATGTGTCACCGATCACCCGATAAACGAACATAATGTTCATTCATTGGCTGATCCTTTCGTTCTTGCAGGCACCACCGATCATGGCTTCTGGGCAGCAAATTGTGCTGTCTAAACAGCGATCTGCTGCTCAGAGACCATGAATCTGTATAAGGGCCCTTGCACACGACTGAACAATGATACACTCTATACAAGCGTGTGCAGTGTATCACTGTACAGCGGCAGCCTCAGGAAGCGCACTGCGTCATAGCAACCAATGACGCCGTGCGCTCCTGCTCTCAGAAGGAGCATGGTCCGGGTTTTCATGGACCGTCCCGGACCGTGCTCCACGGTCGTGTGAATGGGCCCTAAGGACGAGGAATCGCAAAAGCAATCCCTCGTCCTCATACCGTGAAGGAGATCATTGCATTTGTGTCGGGGCGGAGCGCATCCTTACTGACAATTGGCCGTTCCATCGCCTTGTGTAAATCCAGAGCGTTTTACAGACATTAGCATCAAACTGTCCCCAACAGGGCTCACAATCTAAGTTCACTATCAGTGTGGGAGGAAACCCACACAAACATGGGGAGAACATACAAACTCCATGAAGATGTTGTCCTTGGTCAGATTCGAACCCAAGAAAGGCCCCAGTGTTAACTACTGAGCCACCATGCAGATCTTCACAACATACCATCTGTAGTCATTAGAGTTGAGTGAACATGCTCGTAACGAGCACTGTAGTGCTCGGATCCCCTGCGCTCGCATGGCCGCAAGCATCCGGATCCGTCCTCACCTGACTGTAAGTCAATGGGGGCGGATCCGTTTGGTATGACAGACGAGTGTGTCATACCAAAAGGATCCGTCCCCACTGACTTGCAGTCAGGTGAGGAGGACGGATCCGGATGGCTATGCAGCGGAGCGCAGAGGATCCGAGAAGTACAGTGCTCGTTACGAGCACATTCGCTCAACTCTAGTAGTCATCTAGCTTTTATACCAAGCTAGGTATAGCCAAGACTTAATTATGTTTAATCAAACCTACTAAACCACACCCCTGTGGCTCTTCCATGAGAAATGGGACCTCTCCTGGAGAAGGTGGGAGTACAGATAGCTAAAGAGAAAAGTTTCGGCAGTTCTCCTTTCTTTCTTTCCACCCCTGCCGTAATGCAGTGACTGTCACTTATATAATTTATTACCGCCATCCCAGATGAAGAAACAAATGAGCACATTTCCCATAATGTGTGTCTGAAATCCCCGGCCTTTGGGACCGAGCTTTGAGAGTACGCAATGTTCCGTGCTCAATTGATGTAAAATAAATGTGACATTTAAACCCTGAGATTTATTATGACAAACACAGATAGCACGTTATGCAAAACCATCAGAATGTGAGAGATGGAAGTTCTCCGCCGAGCCGCTATGGGCTCGGATTTTTTATTGAACCGATTTGTCCAAATAATAGTCAGAGGTTCAGCTTTATCGTCGGCCGGTATGAAGGAGAACCTTACTCACGCCAATAAACCACGCTAAGACACAAATTACCGAGAGGCAGGAATCGTTTCCCTTCCATTAACCTTGGTCGTGTTTCACCTTGTTTAAGTTTGGTCAAAATCTTGTCTTGAAGATGACGCTGTATGCATTGTCTAGGCGCATCACATATTAACTCGGAGGTGGAAGGTGGGGGGGCGACACAAATTTGATATGTGATATGAAAAGCGTATTGGCTTTCAACATAGATGAGCAAAGTTTTGAAAAATTTGATTCAACTGCTTCATTGACCTTAGACAAGAAATTCGATTTGTTACAAATTAGTTTGTCATAAATCGCTTTCCATTGTATGAAGCGGGCACAATGACGGTAAACAGCGATCATGCAGACCCCCATCATTTAACCCCTCAGATGCCACATTCAGTGCTAAGCATCTGTGACACATTCACACACACACTCCTTTCAGGAGTTAATCAGGGATAATCACTGATGACGTCATGACGCTCACCGCAAATCCTTTGGTGGGTTTTCTTCAATCAAGACGGGAGCGGATGAGGTGAGTATAATTTTTTTTTCAGCCACCATTTTAGGAAAAATTTACTTGTTGCCATAAAGCGCAAGGAAATTTGGCTTCGTGAAGAATCAAATTTTTCCTGAGATTCTGATGTAAGACGACTTCAGATACTTCGACTTGGTCAACAATGGCTTTCAAGGTTGAATCATAACAGCCGTAAAAGAAGCATTTGACTAGGGGTGTCTGTTGTTTGGGGGTCTCCACTTTCCACCTTCGAATGTGTTCCCACAGATTGGTCTGTGGCAGGGTCGTTGAATTTTCACGGACTGGTTCTCCGTACATTTACGGTCATCTGTAAATTTACGATAGGCTAGTTGCACTCTATCTTTATGTTTATCTTCTGGTAGAGGAACAACCTGCTGGGGTTCATCATATCCAGCATAGCCGGAAAGGCGATGTCGACCATAATGGGCATTAGTGCCAGGAAGGATTCGGCTGGACCAAAAAACTCTGAAAAAAATTCCGAAACAGGCCTGATCCCCATTGGGTCAGATTATAGTCAGTGGGTTCCAGTGGGGAAAGGTAGTATCTGGCTATGCTGGATACGATGAACTCCTGTAGGCTATTCCTCTTCTGGAAGATTTTAGCACTTGTGGCGTATGTCTGTAGATTTTGTCCCACGCAATGGTGCTGCAGAGTCTACGCCAGGTCTAAAAAAATGGGCATGGCATGGACAGAGATGGTACGGGGCCAGTAGGCCCATCTCATTCATCATTTTCTACCCCTGGTTTAGGCATAGAAAATGGTCTAAATGTAAGACAGCTCGGGAGCGCTGGATACGGCAAAGTTATGTAGAGGCTGTATCATACACATCTTTGCCTGGGGGCTTCTAAAGACTAAGAAATGGCCTGCTGCTTGTGATTTCAAAGGTCCAACTTTTGATCCAAGCACCAGCAACAATGTCGATGCAGCTACCACCTAACACACAACTCCACTTACTGTCACCATCTTATTCTGGCTTATATAGCTTATATAGATGTGCAAACACTAGGATATTGCCACCACAATAGTGACATCAAAAAGATAATTGGGCTAAGGTCTAGTTTTATAGAAAATAGGCTGACAGAAAGTAGGTCAGCCCCAAAGAAATGTAGCCAGACCCCTTACAGAAAGAGATCTTTTTGGCCCAGAGTCATAGGTATGGCTGTCATTCTAAGGTGGAGGAAGAAATCAGGAAGACATAGATGTAACTTAAACAAGGAGGTCTTTTCTTCTCTCTGGTGGGGTAAAAAGCTTATTTTTACAACAGTCTTTAACAGGTAACAGACTTAGTGATTACATTATCTCAGTTTTAGACTCCGCTCTTAATAAGCCCCTAAGCTGGCCGTGGATTGCCAAAATTAGGAGCCGGCCTGTACACAACTTGGGCGTATCAACTGCCAATTCTAAAGACTGCTTCCTTGCTGTCTTATATTTAGACCATTTTCTACCCAGGGAAGAAGACGCAGATTCTGCCGCAACATGGCGTACAACAGAATCTGTGCCAGATATATGCCACACAAGTGACGTGTATCTGGTCCTAAATGACCCCATAGTTTTCTTTGTAAGAAGTACAAGACTGATTTCCAAGTCTCCTAAATAAAGCTACTAAACAATGGCCAAATATTATGTCATATAGTATCCAACGCTATTGCCTTATATGTTTTCCACACAGTCCTACTGTTCAGTGTGTATTTAAGTATCCAATTCCTAAAAGTTACCCCTATCCACAGGATGGGGCATAACTATTAGATCGATGGAGTTCCTAATGCTGGGACTCTCACCAATCACAAGAACAAGTACTCTATTCCCCTTAGAGTTCCTCATGCAGGTAATATAAGTGCGGTATACTCTTAGTACATTCAATAGCAGTGGATTCAAAGTGCAATTTCTGGAACCAGTAAGTCAGTTGGAAGGCAGGTTATTTGGCTGCAAATTAGCACTTGTGGGTATAGGGTTTCATTATCAGATGTATAATTCGCCTAGTGGTAATCTGGGTGAAGGGTGCTTTAGCTGTAATCTCTCACCTTCCAGCAGTGTCTTTGATCCAGGTGTTAGCCGCTCACTCTGCTGTCTGACTTCTGAAGAATTTGAGGACTGAAGAAAGTTGATCTCACTGGAGAATCTCTAACAGGAGCAGAAGCTCTGAAGTGTGCTTCCTCTCCTCTGTGTATGGACAGGAATCCACCTCCTGACAGGACGCAGGACCAGCCTACTCCCACCAAGAGGGAAGGAACAGGATAAATAGCCCTGTTGCTTGCCAACCTTTGCCAACCATTCCATACTAGAGCATACAATATAATAATACATATACTACCATACATATAACGATACATAATGATTTACAGCTATTGCAGATACCCCCAAGTCTGTGGTACTACACATGCTTCATTCATTTTGGAGGGCTCAGAGATGTACAGGGTGCCCGTTCTTGTAATCATTGAGGTCCCAGTGGTAGGACTAAGGGAATAACTTAACAACTATACTACCCCCTTAATGCCATCATACTATGACTAAAGAATACTCCCATACAGTGTCCAAGAGATATCATCATAGATTAAAGCAGAACTGGAGACACAGAGGATGGTGTAGCGGTGACTGCAGCCTCACAGTCCTTTCTATAATTATGCATCCTCTTTAGGGCTCATGCACACGGCCGTTCAGTGCATTGGGGACCACGGAAGTACTCCGTAGTGCTTCCATAGGGTTGCATGCCCCCATTCCGCATTGAATGTAGGGTGCACACGGCTAGTGCCAACATATTGCGGACTCCCTGTTTGCGGGCCGCAATACGGGAACGGCCAGGCAACAGTGGTGTGTATGAGCCCTTACACTACTGGAATAGAAAGTGGAGTGAAAAATGTTGCCTAACTTTTAGGTTCCCTCTGAAGGTGATGACTATACTTGGAACCCCAGGAAAACCAAACCTTTGGACATTTGATGTCAACTCCTAAAACAAGCTCTGTGTTTGTGACACTGAAAAATGAAGAGAAAAAAAGAATCCAAATCCATTATATAAAAAAATAATGGGTTAAATACACACTGTAGATTGTGTAGAGCTCTAACCCTACCAAGCCAACATCCATGGCCCAATCTTGAGAAGAGGCTCCAGAGCAGAACTGTTTATAGCAGGGATGGCCAACCTGAGGCTCTCTAGCTGTTGCAAAACTACAACTCCCAGCATGCCCAGCCTGACTACAGCTATCAACCTACAGCAGGGCATGGTGGGAGTTGTAGTTTCACAACAGCTAGAGAGCCGCAGGTTGGCAATCCCTGGTTTATAGCATGAGCATTGCTTCTCACCACATATTAAATGGTTGAAATCTCTCATGCAGACTCTTCTCCATCTGAAATGATGCTTGGCAACAGCAATGGGTAACATAAGGAAAATGGGAGGATACCCTGCAGCTGGCTCCTTGAATAATTCTCCTCTAAATTGTGCCTTTCAATCTTCCATGTGTCACTTTGTTTTAGACCAGTATGAAAACAAAGGCACAACAGCCAGAGAGCTTTCTAAATGGGCAATGATTGAAACTGACGATTGCCCTTGTGGCATTTACCTTACAAACCAAGGCAGGATATCATTATAGTCGACACTATCATGAAAGCTAATTTAGCTGTGGCAATTTGTGCCTGTGGCTTGTCCCCAGAGAATTTGTTAGAGGCGCGCCTCCGTAATTAACCCCTGCTGCTCTGCTGAATTTGCAACAGCGGTTTCAAATTTTTCATCCCCTTACAAGAAATTTTAAAGGTCGAAACTTATTGCAGGTGAAATGAACATCAGAGGTGAAGTGGGCATTGCCAGATTACACGGTATGCAAATAAGAAACAACGTAGAATGCACCTTTTTTGTATTCTGAATACAGCAAAGATTTGCTTTCTACTCATGTTTGCATACTGCTAAATAATGCACTCTGTATGAGCTGGTAAGAGACAAAGCTGAAAGGGGGTGACTGCTCTGAGCACATGTCTAGTTCAGGTGACTTGTGGCTTTTCAATTGCATTTAGCTACTAAAACACTGCCTCATATGTAAAAGAATATATCTACTATAATACTGCTCCTATGTAAAAGAATATATCTACTATAATACTGCTCCTATGTACAATAATATAACTACTATAATACTGCTCCTATGTACAATAATATAACTACTATAATACTGCTCCTATGTACAAGAATATAGCTACTATAATACTGTTCCTATGTACAAGAATATAACTACTATAATACTGCTCCTATGTACAAGAATATAACTACTATAATACTGCCTGCTATGTACAATAATATAACTACTATAATACTGCTCCTATGTACAAGAATATAACTACTATAATACAGTTCCTATGTACAAGAATATAACTACTATAATACTGTCCCTGCCTACTTGCCAGATCCCCCCTAATCAGAGTTTGACAACTTGTAAACAGTCCCTTCCTGTAATAAGGTGCGAACACGGAGACGAAAACGAGACAAAAACAGACACAGAAGAATTCCGTGAAACCAGATGTCAGAAACGAGAAGACTGCAAGGTACAGAACCAGAATACAAACGGATAGTCAAAATGGAAGCCAAAGGTCAGAGGATCAGAAATACAGAATCAAATAACTGCTAGCACGCTCCTGGGAAGGCTTATAGCAAGCACTGTGAGAGAGGCGAGCAAACCTTAAATGATTGGCCCGGTCCTCTGAGATCAGACAGCATGGGAGGAAAGTGACTGGACAAGGATTCAGTCAATCACAGGTGAGTTATCCATTTTCTGCCTGGAAGACAGCCTGCGGGAGAGAGACGGGTGTGGTAGAATCAATTAAGTAGTCAATTAAGGAGCAGAGTGAAATAAAGCAGTGTTCAGACTAGTACAATAACAGTCAGCAACGCATCCGACGTAAGTTACGGGTAGAGGATGGTGCTGAGGCCCGAACAGGTGCAGATGTTACAGGTTCTCTGGGATGTACGAAAATTAAAATATATAAATATTATTTTATTCTAAATATATTACCAAATACCTTTCATTACTTATAATGACTCATTTTGTCTAGGGAGCAATGATTAGGAGAAACAAAATGTCCGCCGTCCCATCAGTACAACTAAAACCTGTCCTAATCACACAGCAGGACAAGTTACTTCACAACATTGAGGTAAAGAGCTGCCTCATCCTCCTCTCTGCTTGTCAAGAATTATGATCCTGAATACAGTTTAATCTGGTATTTAGCTGAATCTCTGGGTAGTTTAGTTCATGAGGAGACGTGAAGTACAGAAAAGACGTACAGGACAGACTGTGGTAATGGAGACTGAATAGAAGTGCTGCTGCTTATTACCGCATCTCCTCATGAACTCCATTCCTACAGAGATTCAGCTAAAGATCTTATCAGTTGTATTCAGGATCATAATCCCTGATGAGCAGAGAGGAGGATGAGGCAGCTCTTTACCTCAGTGTTGTGAAGTAACTTGTCCTCCTGTGTAATTAGGACAGGTTCTGTGTGTACTAATAGGACGGCGGCCATTTTGTAATGATTGCTTCACAGACAAAACGAGCCATTAATAACTAATGTATGGTATTTGGGAATATATGTATAATAAAGTAAAATTTATGTATTTCATTTTCTTAATTCCCAGAGAACCCCTTTAAGAAGAACCAATAAAAGACTCCATGTTTTATCCGGTGGCTGGAATGTGCATTCCTTCTGCTTTAATACCGTCCCTCTATACACAATCCTATCAGTCTAAGTAGAAGTATTTTTATATCTGCTTGTGTTTTCTCAAGAACGTAGAATATCCTTTGCTAGGACAAACATATCTAAGCCTTCTATGTATACCAATGTATTTTGAGTTTATTAGCTTTACATATTCCTTGATTGAAGTCATTACTCTTTATTCAGTTTGAGAAAGTTGCAGGAGGGCGCTGCGTGATTATAATGCTGGGCTTTACGAAAAACACCTGACAATCAGCTTGAATCTGCATTAGATGTTCTTGAAGGCTCCTCTAGTTTGTGTCTGTATTTTCTGGAATTCAGATCTGCCTCCCGCTGAGATACGCTGACTCTGAGGAGGTTCAGTTATTAGTGTGATGTGACGGTGACAGGGAATTGTTGTTCTCTGGAGGCTTTTTTTACAGCCTCTCATTGGGGGGGTTCTTTGGTGAACAGGAAAGAGTAAAAGCAAATCTGTTCAATCTTCAACGCATCTCCTTAATTATGTATACCACATGGATTTATTTATTACTGTTAAAGGGTTTGTAGAAGATTAAAAAAATGTGGCTGCTTTCTTCCAAAAACAGTGCCACACCTCTGGGCTTGTCTCTAGTGTTGTAGTCCAGCTCCATTGGAGTCAATGTAACTGAACTGCAATACCACCAGAGTAGACAGTTGTTTTTTAATAACTTTACAACCCGGTTCACTGTCACCCTCTCATAGCACCGGTCCATCACTTTCAATAGGTAAAATAAGGTCTATAGGCTTGGAAAATATAGTCTGTAATTGGATCGAAAACTGGCTGAAGGACTGTGTTCAGAGAGTTGTGGTCAATGATTCCTATTCAGAATGGTCTCGGGTTATAAGTGGTATACCCCAAGGTTCAGTGCTGGGTCCTCTGTTATTTAATTTATTTATTAAGGTTATCGAGGACAGGATTAATTAATTTCTATTTTTGAAGATGACACTAAACTTTTTAGTACTGTCCATAAACTACAAGCTGACTTGAACACTCTGAGTCATTGGGCATCAACTTGGGAAATGAGGTTCAATGTGGATAAATGTAAAGTTATGCATCTTGGTAGTAATAATTTCTGTGCTTCATATATCCTAGGGCAGGGATCTCAAACCCGTGGCCCTCCAGCTGTTGCAAAACTACAACTCCCAGCATGCCCCAATAGCTTTAGGCTCTCCTGTCATGATGGAAGTTGTAGTTTTACTACAGCTGTAGGGCCACGAGTTTGAGATCTCTGTCCTAGGGGATGTAGCACTGGGAGAGTCACTTGTAGAGAAGGATTTGGGTGTCCTTGTAGATTGTAGGTTAAACAATAGCACACAATGTCAATCTGCTGCTTCTAAGGCCACCAGGATATTGTCATGTATTAAACGAGACATGGACTCGCGGGGCAGGGATTTAATATTACCACTTACAAAGCGTTGGTGCGGCCTCATCTGGAATATGTAGTTCACCTCTGGGCACCAGTCCATAGAAAGGACGCCCTGAAGCTGGAAAAAGTACAAGTGAGAGCGACTAAACTGATAAGGGGCCTGGAGGGTCCTAGTTATGAAGAAAGATTAAAAGATTAAATTTAAAATTACATTTATTTAGTCTTAAGAAGAGACGTCTAAAGGGGGGACATGATTAACCTTATACAAAAAATACTGAGAATAAAAATACATGTCAAATGTCTTCAAAAGACAAGGGGCACTGCCTCAGACTGGAGAAGAAAAAGTTCATTCTCCAGAAATGTCAAAGCTTTACTGTAAGAACTGTGAATCTGTGGAATAGACTTCCTCAGGACGTGGTGACAGCAGGAACAGTGGACGGTTTTAAAAAGGGTTTAGATGAATTCTTAAAAGTAAATGACATTGATGCTTATGAAAATGTGTAGAAATCTGAGTCTCATTTCCTTCTGGGATTCACGTCCTCACCTATCCCTTTTTTTTTTTCTTCTTTTTTTTTATATAATCTTTATTTTTCCAAAATAAGCCACAATGGAAATTTACCATCCAATAGCAATATCAAAAAACAATAAAACCAAGTAATTAAACCATATACATTACTATAGTACATTCATATTAAACCCACCCACCACCCCAATGCCAGGCCGAGAGAGGAAAACAAAAAAACAAAAAAACACAACCCCACACATCTAGACCATTTCACCCCATAAACCCCATACCTCTTCCCATTTATTAACTGCGCTCATGCGTGCAAAATATACTTTCTCATAGTTTTTAACTTTGGCAACCAATCGTTTCAGTTCCACCACAGTAGGCAGAGTTTTACTTCCCCAATGTCTCACCAGTATCTAGCGAGCATTGTGACTCGGTAAATACATATTTGGATGTGACTGGGAATTTTGGCAATAACCTCAGATGAAAAACTATTGAGAATCATATTTCCCACTGATACCTCCACCTCAATTTTTAACCTACTAAATATTAATTTCTGTACATTTCCCAATAAACCTGTACATGTGAACAATACCACACAACATGTAAAAAATCAGCATCTAATCCCCCACATCTCAAACATGCAGAAGTTTCCTTCAATTTCATTTTGTGTAACATGTAGGTGTGTAATATAATCTGTGCAGTCAATTAAACTGAATTAACCGATGTCCAGAGTTCAGTGACATTTTGGGGATACTCCGACAGGACCTCCGCCATACCTCATCTGAGATTTCAAGCTCCTGTTCCCAACGGAGTCTACCCGGTGAAGCATCCCCACATGTCAGTTCCTTCAGTACCAGTTTATAAAACCAAGATATTTTGTTCCTAGCCTTCTTATCATCACTCACCCAATCTAAACAAGAAAAAGAAACAAACCTAAAAATCGACTTATCCTTCGCGCTCATATATGCGTTAGCAACCTGCATATACCTAAAGTATAAATTATCCTGTACATTAAAATGCATTTTTAATTCTTGAAATATCCTAATATTCCCCTCATGAAATAAGTGTCCCAACTCCACTATCCCCACATCTACCCATACCTTATAATCAGATATTTTCAAAAATTCTTTCAAATACTCATTGCCCCACCTATCCCTTGTTTGAACTTGATAAACTTCTGTCTGTTTTCAATCATATTAACTATGTAAATCATTGTTCTGCAGGTGGTAGTTTCCTCTAGCCATAACGGTTGATCACCAGGGTCAGAGGCTGTTCAATTGGGTCTCCAAATGTCAATCATGAGAAATATTTTTAGTATGCTACTCCTCAAGGTAATTGGTCTGTATGGGTTGGGTTCTAAGAGACTCAAGTAGGTGGGGCCAGCGGTACATTAGTGGGTCACTAAAGTGTGCTACACATTGATATTTAGTTCTGCAACAGAGCCAAATACCAAAGTGCAGTACAATATGCTGCTTCAGCAGAACTCAACTCCACAGTGCAGTACAATATACTGCTCCAGAAAAAACAAATACCGCAGTGCAGTACAATATACTGCCCAAGAAGAGTCAAATACGAGAGCGTAGTACGATATACTGCCCCAGCAGAACTTTACAGAATGGCATTAGATTATGTACCTAGCTGGCGGCCATGTGGGACCCCTGTAGTCCACCATTAGGAGGACACTGAACACCAATGGTGTGTATGGCAGGATTGCAAGGGTAAAGCCACTGCTCTTCAACATTACTGCCCATCTGCAGTTTGCTAACAATCACCTGCACAAGCTAGAAGGATATTGGAAAAATGTTTTGTGGACGTATGAGACCAGAAAAGAACTTTTTGGTTTAAATAAGAAGCTTTATGTCAAGACATCTGTTTGTCAGCTGAATCTCAAGAAAATGTGGGTCATGCAAGAAGACCATGACCCTAAGCACACAAGTCCTTCTACCAAAGAATGGTTAAAAGAAGAATAAAGGTAAAGTTTTGGAATGGCATAATCAAAGTCCAGACCTTAGCCCAATAGAAATGTTGTAGAAATAACAGAAATTTAAACTACAGATGTAGCTGAGCTAAAATTGACTCTCATAACATGTCACAATGTTATCTTGTGACAAAAGCCACTGAAATCCATTGAAAAAGTCAATTAACATTTTCTTGACATTGGTTACTTAACCTGTTGTTAACTACTATCTAGTTTAGCTTGGTTAGATCTATATTTTGTATGAAGGAATGAGCTAAAATTCATCCACATCAATGTGCAGGACTATTGAACAATAACCGGAAATGTTTAGTTTAAATTAAAAGTATAAATAGTTAGATAGTTTAGTTTAGTATATAATAGTTCAGATAGTTTAATAGTATAAATTGTATGAAAATATGGTTTAGTTTTAGGGCAGATTTATGCAGGCAAGCAACTTACCATTTCACGATATTGTGTTCAACTTCTTTCATGAGAAATTGAAGTCCTTAATAAAATTTTAGCTAAAGGTAGGGTGGTCATTTCTGTATGGTACTGGTTTTGTCACACTCGTATGTGGGAGGAAAACACCACACCGAGCATGGAGGGGAAAGGGGTTACAGGGATGAGGCCTGGAAACTAGGGAAGAAAGATGGACACCTCCTAGAGAAGACCCTAACTCAAGTCCTGACTAACTGTATGAACAATAGGCAAGTTCATACACCAGATACCTAGAATCCTATCACACCCTATAGGACCCTGGAACTAGTGTCAGGAATGAGTCAACCTGTTCCTCCAAAAGGAAGGAGGAACAAATGTTTCCCTCAGGCCAAAAAACAAACAACAGGGAAATGCAATCAAACAAATAAATCAACACAAAATACGAAAGGGAACGGAAACACTTATCTTCAACAAAGCACCATGAACTCACCACAGGTTCAACTGAAGCTATAAACCGCACAGCATGGTGGGATAAACAACTATAAATAGGAAAGGTTAAATGACCACAGCAGCCACACCTGGGAGCAGGAGGTATGGTAAGTACCAGAAACAATACAGATGTCCATTGATCCAAAAGAAAATCCTGTCAGATCAGACCACGTGTTGCCAGTCTTACAGATCTCCTGACACCTGTCGCGGGAATGTCCGTATGTCTCGGAATATCCGTGACAGGCTTTAACCACAATAGGTTCCACTACGTAAATGTTTAGTGGTGTCCATACAGCAGAAGTGTATGGACACTAAACCTACACCAATGACCTTACAATATTTACCAGCTCCATGTTTCCTGAAGCTGAAAGTTTTATGCCATCCTTTGAGCACATACACTTCAATAAAGGACCTTACCCATGTGGGTGAGTTGCCTCCTGAGCATCCAAAGCTCCCCAGTATAACCGGAGAATGGTGTGCTTTAATGGTCACATTCCTATTACATTATTAAATCTCTGTTTTTACACCATAACTATAAAAAAAGACAGAGAGAAATGTAAAGTTCAGGCGTGTATTATCGACAAGGTTATGTCGTCTTTGGGCGATGGAAGTGGATGTCGGTACAAATTATCTTGAGCTGTATTTAAAAGGCTCCGTTCTCATTTCATCCATCGTTCTGTACCAAATGTGATTAGGATAACAAAGTGCAGTCGTGCGGATTGTTAAGTGTAACCTTTTTTGACAGCGTGACTCGTGCACTCTCATTATTGTCTTCTGTGGAAATCTGTGGATATTGGTTGGACAAACAGGAGATAAAGTGAAAAGAAAAAAAAAAAATGTTCCCAATTAAACCACGACGTTCCTGTAGAGTGTTTGTCGCATGGCTAATATAAGAGG
Organism: Rhinella marina; assembly: GCA_900303285.1. Lineage (NCBI taxonomy): Eukaryota > Metazoa > Chordata > Amphibia > Anura > Bufonidae > Rhinella > Rhinella marina. Next base: position 27,590 of record ONZH01014221.1, read on the forward strand.
ATGCAGGTGCCCTTTCAACAAAGATTAAAAATTGTAACCCTTTCAGGTGGTGCTTGACATCTCCAGATTCTACACCACCTGACACAGGAGGTCCAGATGTTGATATCTAGGGGCATAGCTATAGGAGGTGCCGAGATTTCAGTTGCCACGAGCTCCTGAACCTCTGCAGACCCAGTTGAACTTCCAGCATATGGGAAGACTAGAGATGAGCAAAGGGATTGGATTGGATAATTTGATTTGGCTGCTTCGATAAATTTTACAAAAATATTAGCTTTGTGACGCATTACTTCGCCAAGAAGTGCATCTTTTTTTAAGCAGCAATGCAATGACAGGGAGCTGTGATAGCACCACTCACCATTATTGTACCCATGATGACGTGTTCATACATGATCGTGCTGAGAGTAACAGTGTAAAATTAACAGAATAAAAATAATTAACAGAATAAAAATAAAATTATACTTACCGCCTCCATTTGCTTGGGACGAACTGGCCGCTGCCATAATGCTTGAAGATCTGGTTCAAAATACACTTTTCGCCGAACATGGCGGTGCTTGGGACCACACGGTATTCGGCCGAATACCGGGTATGCTCGAGCGCGATGCTCGAGTCACCTCCCTGCACGCTAATTAGCCAATTAGTGTGTGGGGAGGGATGGCATTCAGTGTAAGGCCAGTAGCCATCTTAGCTACTGGCATTACACTGATTGGCTAGCCGGGGTAACATGTCACCGGGTGCTATAAAGCACCCGGTGACATGTGACTCGGCCAGTGTTAGACAGGGAGAGCTGCTGCATGTTAGGGACAGACAGTGTAGGGAGAGATGCATGCTAGGCAGGGATAGAAATT
>ONZH01014222.1:0-12143 GCA_900303285.1 Rhinella marina
TTGCCTGAACATCGGCTGTTGTGCGACCTGCCGACTCGCTGGAATTCCACCTATTCCATGTTGGCCAGGGTGTGTGAGCAGCAGAGAGCATTGATGGAGTACCAGATTATGAATCCCACGCGTGCCTCCAACTCAGCTCCCTCAGTTTGCCAACCACGAGTGGCCATGGATGGCAGACATATGCGATGTACTGCGTATCTTTGAGGAGTCCACCAAGAAGGTCAGCAGCGAGGACGCTATAGTGAGCGTAACCATCCCGCTCCTAGGCGTCCTTAAAGAATCACTCATCGCAATAAGGGAGAACGCATTGCACGCAGAGGAGACAGGGGTAGGAGGAGACGCAACGGAGCTACACAGTCAGACCACACTTTTGTCTGCTTCACGGTGGCAGTTGCAGGAGGAGGAGGATGAGGAGGAGGACGACGTGGAGGTGGCTGTGGAAGAGGAGGAGGATGCTGGCGGCGAGGGTAGCAGTCAGGCTGTGTGCGTCCCATTGGTTCAGCGCGGATGGGGCGGAGAGGAGGCGGAAGAGGAAGAGGAGGAAATGGCAAGTGATCCTTCTGGTGGGGGCAGTGAGGTCATGCCTATTCAGAGTCTGGCACACATGGCTGACTTCATGCTGGGCTGCTTTTCCCGGGACACACGTGTTGTCCGGATAGTGGAGAACAAACTGTACTGGGTCTCCGCAATCCTGGACCCCCGGTGTAAAGATAACGTCTCCTCTTTTATTCCGGTAGAGGAGAGGACGAATCGATTGCTGGAATACCCAGAGGGAACTCGTGCAGAACATGATGGAGATTTTCCCACCCACCATCGCTGGCGGCAGAGAGGAGAGGGTCTCCCAGAGTCCCACAACATCGATCAGGCCCACAGCCACCAGGGGAACACTCTCCAAGGTGTGGGGACACGTTCATGGCACCCCCTCGTGCACTTCCATCACTGCGGGGCCCGCTATCAGCAGGAGGGACAAGTATCGGCGGATGTTGCGGGAGTACCTGGCAGACCGTACCCCTGTCCTCCCCGATCCCTCGGCGTCCTACACTTACTGGGTCTCCAAGTTGGACACGTGGCTGGAACTGTCCCTGTATGCCTTGGAGGTGCTTGCCTGCCCTGCCGCCAGCGTGCTATCAGAAAGGGTGTTCAGCGCAGCCGGGGGCATTATAACCCGATAAGCGCAGCCGCCTGTCAACCGACAGTGCCGACAGGCTGACGCTAAATAAAATGAACAGCAAGTGGATTGACCCGGACTTTGCTTCTCCAACAGTGGAAAGCAGCCAAAAGTGAAGTGCCATCTGTATGAAGTGCCATTTCCTCCTCCACCTCCTCCTTAACCGCCGTAGATTTGCTCCATTAAAAAAAAAAAAATGTATGGCTCACCTCTTGGGCCTACAAACAATTTTTAAGAGGTCTCACCTCTTGGGCCTACAAACAATTTTTAAGAGGTCTCACCTCTTTAGCCTCCACATAATTTTTAAGAGGTCTCACCTCTTGGGCCTCCACATAATTTTTAAGAGGTCTCACCTCTTGGGCCTCCACATAATTTTTAAGAGGTCTCACCTCTTGGGCCTCCACATAATTTTTAAGAGGTCTCACCTCTTGGGCCTCCACATAATTTTTAAGAGGTCTCACCTCTTGGGCCTACAAACAATTTTTATTATGGCTCACCTCTTGGGCCTTAATACAATTGTTAAGAGGTATCACCTCTTGGGCCTCCACTTAATTTTTTCGAGGGCTCACCTCTTGGGCCTCCATATAATTTTTTCGAGGGCTCACCTCAAGCTAACTTTGCGCGCTCATTAAAATATTTTCACAACAAGGACCCAAAGATGGGAGAGCTTTGTGTGGGGGCCTGTTATAGGGAAGAGATGCGGCCCTGCGGGCTCTAGCCTGCCTTCTCCATGAGCCTCTGGCCAGCCCACGGCCTCTTCCTGCCTTTTGCGGTCCTACGCATCCCTCAACATCCCCACTGCTTTACCTGCTAGACATGAAACTGGGCCAGGTCGGGTCACTGACATCTCAAGCGCCAACAATTTGGGCATTTTAAGGCTTCTGCATGTGTTTGAGTTGTTTTTACATTTTAAAGAAGACATGTCTGACCACATCTCACACACACACACAATGACAATTAGGGGTGGGGTCTATTTGCTTTCCCCTTTGCCTATGTCATCTGTGGTTGTCATAGGCAACGTGATTTTAAGGGGTGCAGAATTTTATCTTCTTTTTTGTCTAGTTTGGCTTGGGGTCCATGGCAATGTAGAGGAAAGAAGGTTTCCTTGTATGGTCTCACTTTACAGAGAGGTTACATTGTCTTTGGAGTGTATTGTTGAGAGGCTGTGATAGTGGCGTAATAGTGCGACTTGGGCGCGTTATATGCACCCAGACATGCTTCCCCTGCTGTCCCAGTTGCATTCCAGCAGTGTTGGCATCCTTTTCTGAGGTTTCAGGGTGGGCTTGGTGACCTCCAAGTGGTCGAATTGAGATTTCCAAGTGGCGAGCATTTTTTTCCCATAGACTTTAATGGGATTCGATATTCGGTCGAATAGTCGAATATCGTGGTCTATTCGAATCGAATTTTGAACTTTCGAATATTTCACTACTCGCTCATCTCTAATTATGAGTAACAAAAGCTTATATTGACAGTTAGAATGAGTTAATGCAGCAAGTCAATATTTGCAGTGTTGACCCTTCTTCTTCAGGACCTCTGAAATTCTCCCTGGCTCTCAATCAACTTCTGGACCAAATCCTGACTGATAGCAGTCCATTCTTGCACAATCAATGCTTGCATTTTGTCAGAATTTGTAGGTTTTTGTTTGTCCACCCGTCTCTTGATGATTGACCACAAGTTCTCAATGGGATTAAGATCTGGGGAGTTTCCAGGCCATGGACCCAAAATCTCTATGTTCTGTTCCCTGAGCCATTTAGTTATCACCTTTGCTTTATGGCAAGGTGCTCCATCATGCTGGAAAAGGCATTGTTGATCGCCAAACTGCTCTTGGACGGTTGGGAGAAGTTGCTCTCGGAGGACATTCTGGTACCATTCTTTATTCATGGCTGTGTTTTTAGGCAAGACTGTGAGAGAGCCGATTCCCTTGGCTGAGAAGCAACCCCACACATGAATGGTTTCAGGATGCTTTACAGTTGGCATGAGACAAGACTGGTGGTAGCGCTCACCTGGTCTTCTCCGAATAAGCTGTTTTCCAGATGTCCCAAACAATCGAAAAGGGGATTCATCAGAGAAAATGACCCCAGTCCTCAGCAGTCCACTCCCTGTACCTTTTGCAGAATATCAGTCTGTCCCTGATGTTTTTTCTGGAGAGAAGTGGCTTCTTTGCTGCCCTCCTTGAGACCAGGCCTTGCTCCAAGAGTCTCCGCCTCACAGTGCGTGCAGATGCACTCACACCTGCCTGCTGCCATTCCTGAGCAAGCTCTGCACTGCTGGTAGCCCGATCCTGCAGCTGAAACACTTTTAAGAGACGGTCCTGGCGCTTGATGGTCTTTCTTGGGCGCCTTGGAGCCTTTTTGGCAACAATGGAACCTCTCTCCTTGAAGTTCTTGATGATGCGATAGATTGTTGACTGAGGTGCAATCTTTCTAGCTGCGATACTCTTCCCTGTTAGGCCATTTCTGTGCAGTGCAATGATGACTGCACGTGTTTCTTTAGAGATAACCATGGTTAACAGAAGAGAAACAATGATGCCAAGCACCAGCCTCCTTTTAAAGTGTCAGTGGTGTCATTCTTACTTAATCATGACAGATTGATCTCCAGCCCTGTCCTCATCAACACCCACACCTGTGTTAATGGAGCAATCACTGAAATGATGTTAGCTGGTCCTTTTAAGGCAGGGCTGCAATGATGTTGAAATGTGTTTTGGGGGATAAAGTTCATTTTCTAGGCAAATATTGACTTTGCAAGTAATTGCTGTTAAGCTGATCACTCTTTATAACATTCTGGAGTATATGCAAATTGCCATTATAAAAACTGAAGCAGTAGACTTTGTAAAAATTAATATTTGTATCATTCTCAAAACTTTTGGCCATGACTGTAGTAATGTGGGGTGTGTATCTCGCCTGGTTTGGCAGTTTAGCCAAGTGAGAACTGAAATCCAGAAGTGGTATAGCTTCAGCAAGCATATTTGCTGGAGTTGGTTTTTGTTTAATGTTGCTTGGGCTGGATTTCTTGGACTGAGAGACAGGTTGGAAGTGGGAGGCTTCAAGTCCACACACACCCTAATCCGTCACAGATTTTCCCTGGCCCCAGGTGAGGCCAGCTGGATTAATCAGGCAGGGATGAGTTAACCTGCACTGTGTGTTAGAGAGAGGGCCCCAGGGAACAGACCTGGAGAGGGCCCGTGTGGTCCCAGCCAGCAGGGCTGGGGGGCCACAAGGCTGAGGAAGCCTGGGAGAGAGAGAGGCTGAGGAGGCCTGAGAGGTTAGAGCTTGTGGTGGCTCTGTGTGGTCTCAGCTACAAGGGCTGAGGGGCCACAAGGCTCAGTGTAGCCTGGAAGTTTGGGGGGCCCAGTGACCCTAGGAGAAGAGGGTCACACGGTCATAGTCAGGAGGACTATTCGACCATCTCCCCCCCCAAAGGTACGGTTGGAGTCACAGCCAAGAGGCTGCTGGACTGATCGGCTGAGGAAGCCGCACTTAAAAGCTGTGTGTGAACAGCGTATCTATTTAGGTGAGTTAGCTGAACTATGTTTAGTCAGAGCCCAGCCGGGCAGGTGTTGTTTTTATGATTTGTTTTGGTGTGCTGGTGCCAATAAAACTGAGTTGGACCTGAAAATCCCCGTGTTTTGAAGATATTGTGTGATGTCGACCCCCCCCCGAGAGGATACGATCCCTTACAGCCCCCTTTGTAGTAGTAATGCCCACTGTGCCCCCCTTATGGTAGTAATACCCACTGTACCCCTTTTGTAGTATTATTGCCCTCTCCTCTATGCAGTAGTAGAAATGCCTCTTTGTAGTAGAAATGCCATCTGTTCCCTGTCTGTGTTAAAAAAACAAAAAACAAAACACAGTGCCTACTCACCTTATCCCGTTCCTGAAGTCCTCTCTTCCCTGCAGGTACAGATCGCTCTGCAGGACTATGTTGGCGGAGCTCATGCAGATTCCTGTGCTGCAGGCTCCGCCCACACATGCCGGCAGCGCGATCCGTGCCTGCAGGCCGAATGGTGGAGCAGGGAGAAGTCTTCCTGCTTCACCATTCAAAGCGATACCGGCGTGAAGGAGGGGAGGAGCGCGGGGAGCTGAGCGGTTGGTGATTTACAGGACCACAGCTGCCTGTGCTCCCAGGGGAGGGGCCAAGGGCAGCGTGGTTTCTGGCTAAATGTGCAACTTAAAGGGAACACTGGCGGCATCCACCAGCAGTGTTTAACTGCTGTGTGAATGCTGCCTCTCAGAAACACAGAAAACTGCTGCCTGAGGCGAGATTCTCATCTCACCTCATGGCAGAAGCGGCCCTGGCTGCAGTTGTGATATATTGATGTGTGAATCATGTTCTACTGCACCGACATTCAGAGTTAGTCTATTATTTTAATGATACACTTAGTTAAATATTTCACCCTGTACAAGTGTGCAGTGGACCCAAATTCATCATTGTTAATATTATCTTTTAGCAAAAAAATTATTCTGTGTCCGTATTGCAATCCCCGATCCCTATGACAAATGACTGTCGATGAAGAGTAGACACATGGTGATCCCTTCAGTGTAGCACGTGTGCAGCCCCGGACAACTAAGGGCATCACAGACCTGTTATTGCTAAACGCCACTTGTACTTCGAAGATGTTGGACATGGACTGCCTGGGGTCAAATAACTACTTAGCAAGGAGGAGTCTCGTTGGTTAACAGAATGAACCACTCAAATTGCTCGACCAACTCAACCCAAATTCATCATAGCTAATATGTTCTTTTAGTGAAAAAATTAGTCTGCGTCGTTATTGCAATTGTTTATAGTCAGAACTACGAGGGTATTGCCAAATCGTTTCACCAACCGGAGCCAAATTGATAATTCTTAGATAACATGTTCTGTTAATGAAAATTTCTTGGAGAACATGTTCTCACAGCCATGGCAAATTTTAAACAAAGTATATATCACTGTGCAGTGCAACGAAATTTAAACTCATGTGGATCCTTCCATAATGTCCTGGATCCCTCCATACTATGAACATAATGATATTTTCCTTTCAAAATGTATTATGCTTAAAACAATATGGGCTGAACATTGTGGATGGATCAAACATGGCTGCTGGACTATTGCTATAAAGGACAGGAGTCTGAAAACTAGCAGCCATATAATATGGTGACCAAACAGGAGCTGTTGCTGGGGAGTTAAAAGTCCCCGACCTCCATTACTGCTGGTCGCAGACATTGCTGTATTTACTTGATAGAAATGAATTATTTTGTTTTGTTGCTTGTTCTTTGTCTTGAAAAAGATCTGATTCCTCATATTATATATAAATTTGATAAACCTAGAACATAACTAGAGATGAGCGAATCTATTTGTCGCTTTGTAGATTCGTATTGAATCCTCCATTTTTTTTCCTACACCAAAGCGAAACCGGATTTTGTCAGATTCGCTTCGTATTATTCGTAAATGTTCTTAAATTTTGAAAAAAATTTTACGCATTTTTCTTTCCTTTCCTTTCCCCCCTCCCTTCTCAGGTTATTTGGGAGCACCCTTTGCAAAGAGGGTTCTCTATTTGCTGCGATTTTCTATTATCCATGTTACATGTTACTTGTTTGGATTACAAAATTACCTCACATGGATTACAATTGAATTTTGGACTGCGTTCCAGTGTTTTATCATGCCAAGGAGCCAAGAGGAGAGACTCAAACGTATATCTGAGACTTTTATGCTTGCAAAAGTGAAATTACACTAAAATGTTTGCATAGTTGTCTTTGCTGTATTTTAGCAATAATGTTTTTATAGGTTCAGCAACGTTCAAGCACTTTAGTTCATTGTGTGTATTCTTTTTCAGATACTGCAATGTGTCCTATTATGCACTTATTGTACAGTGTTTTTTTGTTAATTATGCACTTAGCCAGATACCGTAGCTAGAACCTCACTTTTCTACCTCATATGGACTGCCTCTAAAGACTGTACGCCGCGGCCTAGCCTTGTGTGTATGACTCAATCGTGAGTCAATAGTACGCTAGGGATTCGTACACACTTTGTACGCTAATGCTTACGTATTGCGTACTTTTAACAAAACTGACTGTATGTTCGTAATTTGTGTAGGAATGTTTACAAAACAACGATTATTTTTGAACGCAAATTCGACCGAATAAATTCGTATTAAGTACGAATCTTATTATATCAAAAAGGGTGGAGCACGCACTCAATATCTGTAAACTAGTAGTGGTATTTATTCCATCTATATATATATATATATATATATATATATATATATATATATATATATTATTTAAAAACATTACTAAACATAATACATATATTAAAACATATATAGCGGTCTCTCTATATAGATATATATCTGGTGCAGGGAAATCTGATATCACATAGACCAATGCTAGGAAAAACTTATAAAGTGGTATTTCCGCATGAGATCACTATATTGAAGTTAGAACATCACAAAAAGTCGTGTAATTGTACTTAATGCTCTATGACATATGTCCTGAGGGATTTCCTTTTATGTAATATGTCTCTGGACTGAATATGTCCTCCTTGTATTAGTGGTATGAGGCCTTGGTTGTATTGATTACACTGCCCTTAAGTTATAAAAGAAATGCTATATTACGTCGCATCCCACAGTAGTATAGCTGTATGGTAGTGATATGTTCGCAATGTACTCACGGTTCCTCTCCGGTGTGAGGTATTGATATACGCTATAGATCAATGTACGCTTTTCCTCTGAGTCTCACTGATCCCACGAGACCTCCGGCCGTGTGTTACGATGGCGCTGTATCTTCAGAGAGCGTGGTGTGTAGCGTCCCACGTGACTGGACAGGTCAAGTGACCAATTTCCTCAGTGGTCCTGCCAGCAATGATTCCGCTGGAAATTACAAATGGATATCAAATCCTTTCCTGTATATTCAATATAAGTACGAATCTTGTCAGAAATTTGTCGATTATTCACCGAAGCGAATTTTGGATGATTCGTTCATCTCTAAACATAACATACACAATTATTCCAGTAGTCTGCCCAGGCAGACTGCAAAGAAAGAAACGAGGGTTAGTCAGCACTAGTGATGAGCGAGCATGCTCGGCCAAATATGATATTCGGACAAGCATGGCGGCCGAACACCGCGTGTGCTCGAGTGCCATGCTCGAGTCCCGTCCCTGCATATTTCTTGGCTACGCAGCCAATCAGCATGCGGTGAGGTACTGGCATTCACTGTAATGCCGTAGCCATGTTTGCTACTGGCATTACAGTGATTGGCTGGCCAGGAACGCATCATCAGGTGTTATATAGCACCCGGTGACATGTGACCCGGCTCAGTCTTAGTCAGGGAGAGCTGCTGCAAGGAGGGACAGAAAGTGTAGGGATAGAAATTGGCTAGGCAGGGCTAGTTTTTCTGTTGAAAAGACCTAAAAGCCCTTTTAACGGCTATTATATCTGGCTGCAATATATATTTTTTTTTTTTTGGGGGGGGGGGGCAAAAATTGCCTGGTGCCTGACCTAAACACCACCTGTGCAGCGTGTGCATTATAACATTTTTGTATCCTATATACCTGACATCCGGTGTCATTTTTTCTGCATCTAATCAAGGTGACATTACCTGCGCTGTCTGCTGTATAACGTTTGCGCAAGGAGGGACAGGTAGTGTAGGGATAGGATTTGGCTTGGCGGGGCTAGTTGTTCTGTTTTAAAGACCCAAAAGTCCTTTTAAGGACTGTTGTTATATCTGGCTGCAATATTTTTTTTCATGGGAGTGCAAAATTAGCGCAAGTTTGCCTGACCTAAACACCACCTGCGCAGCGTGTGCATTAAAACGTTTCTGTATCCTATATACCTGACATCCGGTGTAATTTTTTTTCTGCCGCTAATCAAGGCGACAGTACCTGTGTTGCGTCTGCTGTTTAACATTTGTGTAACCTAAATATTTCTGACATTCGGTGAAATTTTTCCTGCTGTTGGTGATAGCGACAGTATCTGTGTTGCATCTGCTGTTTAACGTTTGTGTATACTAAATATTTCTGAAATTTGGTGTAATTTGTCTGCTCATACACTTAAAAAAAATCTGCGCTACTGTACTTGTGACAAACTTGCATATATACCATTTAATATGCGCAAGGCAAGCAGTAAGGGACAGACTGCTGATGGTGCATGCAGAGGTCATGGCTCTGGGCACAGTGAAACTGTGCCTGCTGGTAGAGCACAAGAAACAAAGTCATCCAAAACTTCTAGCTTCAAGTCCCAGTTTGCAGGGCGGCGCAAGACACCACTCTTGACGGCACACCAGTACGACCAGGTAGTCAGTTGGATTGCAGCAGATAATGCTTCCAGTCGGTTAAGCACCACCCTCTCTTCCACAAAGTCCAGTCTCAATAGCCAAGAGTCTGGTCAACCAAATCCTCACCCTGGTCCTCCTTCCTCCCACCATGCAGAGTCTGGGCAAACAAGTGATCCCACACTCGGATATTCCGAGGAGCTTTTTTCATCACCGTTCCTTGATTTGGGCCTCTTGCCAACCCCGCTTGAAGAGGGACATGAGGAGATGTTGTGCCTGACGAGGTGCGTGATGATGATGAGACACAGTTGCCAATAAGTCAAGGGCAATTAGTGTCTCAAGAGGTTGATGATGAGGATGAGACGCAGTTAAGCAGGTTCTTGTTAGGTTACCATGTCAGGAGGAGGACCAGAGTGAGGAAGTGGAAGAGGAGGTGGTGGACGATGAAATTGCTGACCCAACCTGGGAAGTGGCAAGCCGAGCGAGGACAGCAGTACAGAGGGGGAGGGATCTGCAGCACCACAACAGGCTGGAAAAGACAGTGGGGTGGCAAAAGGGAGAAGGCAGGCCATGCCAAACAGACCCGCAACTGTTTCCCGGAGCACCCCCTTGCGGCAATTTCCCTTGCCAAGGGGTAGGTGTTCCGCAGTCTGGCGCTTTTTTGAGGAAAGTGCTGACGATAAACGAATTGTAATTTGCAACCTGTGCCATACCAAAATTAGCAGGGACGTGAACACTAGCAACCTGACCACCACCAGCATGATCCGGCACATGTCAGCAAAGCACCCTAATAGGTGAGCCGAAGCCTGGGTCCACGATCGGTGTCTGTGGGTCACACGACTGTCTCCTCTTCTTCTCTGTTACGTGCTGTCCAAGACGCAGGCCCAGATGCCTGCCGCCCTGCACCTGGACCTTTGCAAGTACCATCAGCGAGCACGTCCACTTCAGTGTCCCAGCGCAGTGTACAAATGTCCTTACCCCAGGGATTTGAACGCAAGCGCAAATACCCAGCCACCCACCCACAGGCCATAGCACTAAACACGCAACTTTAAAAATTGCTGGCCCTGGAAATGTTGCAGTTTAGGCTGGTGGACACTGAGGTTTTTCGCAGTCTGATGGCGGCGGCTGTCCCTCGTTACGCAGTCCCCAGCCGCCACTATTTATCCCGGTGTGCCGTCCACGCCTTACACCAGCATGTGTCCCAAAACATGACCCGTGTCCTGACCAACGCAGTTACTGGGATGGTCCAACGACTGACATATGGACAAGTGCTTCTGGCCAGGGAAGCTACATTTCCCTGATGAACGTTGTGGAGGCTGGGAGCGAGTCATACCCTGGGATGGCCCAGGTGCTATCGATGCCAAGGATTGCGGGCCCTACTTCCATCTGGATTTCCGCCACCACCTACAGTAGCGGCTGCAACCCCTCCTTCTCTTCCTCCACCTCCTCCTCCACTTACACTGCAGAATTCGCATTTTGCAGCACCAGTCAGACTTCAGTCAGTAGCTGGAAGCAGTGTAGCACAGCAGTCGGGAAGCGGCAACAAGCCGTGCTGAAACTTATTTGCCTAGGTGACAAACAGCACACCGCCGCAGAGCATAAGGGACCAGGCTGAGCTGTGACTCTCGACACTTAACCTACAGCCAGGCATGGTTGTGTATTATAACGGCCACAACTTGGTGGCGGCTTTGGAGCTCGGCAACCTCACACACATACCAGGCCTGGCCCACATCTTCAACTTAGTGGTTCAGCGGTTTCTGAAAACCTACCCCAATTTGCCTGAGCTACTGGTGAAGGTGCGCCCCCTGTGTGCCCATTTCCGAAAGTCACCTACAGCTTCAGCCGGTGTGGCAACGCTGCAGCAGCGCTTGAACTTGTCAGCTCACCAACTACTGTGCGACCTGAGCACACGCTGGAACTCCACCTTTCACATGTTGGGCAGGCTTTGTGAGCAGCAGAGGGCAGTAGTGGAATACCAGCTTCAACACGGTCGGCGCCTTTCCAGTCAGCTTTTGCTCTTCACAAGCGACGAGTGGGCAATGATGTCTGACATCTGTCAGGTTTTACGCAACTTTGATGAATCTACACATATGGTGAGCGGCGATAATTAGTGTTGAGCGAACATGTTCGGCCGAATAAAGCATGTGCTCGAGGCCATGCTCGAGTCATGGCATGGCAGGTATGGCATTCAGTGTAATGCCAGTAGCCATGTTGGCTACTGGCATTACACTGATTGGCTGGCCGGGAACGCGTGTGATCCGGTCAGTGTTAGACAGGGAGAGCTGCAGCAAGGTGGGACAGAGAGTGTAGGGAGAGAAGCACGCTAGGCAGGGACAGAAAACGAGCAGAAAAGACCCAAAAGCCCTTTTAAGGGCTATTATATCTGGCACAACCTTTTTTTTTTATATTTAAGGACATTTAAGGTGGTGAAAATAGCGCTAGGTGGCCTGCCATTAACGCCACAAGCGTTGCTGCAGCAAAGAGGGACATACACTGTAGGGAGAGAAGCATGCTAGGCAGGGATAGAAATCGCTGGAAAAAGACCCAAAAGCTCTTATAAGGGCCATTATATCTGTCACTAACCTTTATTTACTGATATTTGAGTACTTTAAAGGTGGTAAAAATAGCACTAGGTGGCATGCCATTAATGACACGTGCTGCTGCTGCTGCATGCTGTAGAACACTCTGCATACTATATACCTGACATACTTTGCTATAATTTCTGCTGTTAA
>ONZH01014223.1:0-43911 GCA_900303285.1 Rhinella marina
TAGTGTGCAGCACACGACAGAATTTTTTCACTGCACTGTATAATATATAACTGAGAGGAAAAACTATATTTTCTACACTCCGGCTAGTGTGCAGCACACGACAGAATTTTTCACTGCACTGTATAATATATAACTGAGAGGAAAAACTTATATTTTCTACACTCCGGCTAGTGTGCAGCACACGACAGAATTTTTCACTGCACTGTATAATATATAACTGAGAGGAAAAACTTATATTTTATATCTACTACACTCCGGCTAGTGTGCAGCACACGACAGAATTTTTCACTGCACTGTATAATATATAACTGAGAGGAAAAAACTTATATTTTCTACACTCTGGCTAGTGTGCAGCACACGACAGAATTTTTCACTGCACTGTATAATATATAACTGAGAGGAAAAACGTATATTTTCTACACTCCGGCTAGTGTGCAGCACAACAGAATTTTTCACTGCACTGTATAATATATAACTGAGAGGAAAAACTTATATTTTCTACACTCCGGCTAGTGTGCAGCACACAACAGAATTTTTCTTTGCACTGTATAATATATAACTGAGAGGAAAAACTATATATTTTCTACACTTCTGGCTAGTGTGCAGCACCAGCACACAATTACGCACTGCCTGTAGTATAATATGAACTGAGAGGAAAACGTAGTCTTTAGACGGCGGCTATTGCACCGCAAACCACTCAATTTTTAACTGCACTGTATAATATATAACTGAGAGGAAAAACATATATTTTCTACACTCCGGTTAGTGTGCAGCACACGACAGAATTTTTCACTGCACTGTATAATATATAACTGAGAGGAAAAACTTAGATTTTCTACACTTCCGGCTAGTGTGCAGCACACGACACAATTTTGCACTGCACTGTATAATATATGACTAAGAGGAAAAACGTAGTCTTTAGACGGCGGTTATAGCACCGCAAACCACTCAATTTTTCACTGCACTGTATAATATATAACTGAGAGGAAAAACATATATTTTAAACTCTCCGGTTAGTGTGCAGCACACAACAGAATTTTTCACTGCACTGTATAATATATAACTGAGAGGAAAAACTGATATTTTCTACACTCTGGCTAGTGTGCAGCACACAACAGAATTTTTCATTGCACTGTATAATATATAACTGAGAAGAAAAACTTATATTTTCTACACTCTTGCTAGTGTGCAGCACAAGACACAATTTCGCACTTCACTGTAGTATATATGACTGAGAGTAAAAACTTAGTCTTTAGACGACGGCTATTGCACCACAAACCACTCAATTTCTCACTTCATTGTATAATATATAACTGTGAGGAAAAACGTATATTTTATAGTCTCCGGTTAGTGTGTAGCACACAACAAAATTTTTCACTGCACTGTATAATATATAACTGAGAGGAAAAACATATATTTTCTACACTCCGGCTAGTGTGCAGCACACGACATAATTTTTCACTGCACTGTATAATATATAACTGAGAGGAAAAAATTATATTTGATACACTCTGGATAGTGTGCAGCACACGACAGAATATTTCACTGCACTGTATAATATATAACTGAGAGGAAAAACCTATATTTTCTATTTTCTACACTCTGGGTAGTGTGCAGCACGTGACAGAATTTTTCACTGCACTGTATGATATATATAACTGAGAGGAAAAACTGATATTTTTCTACACTCCGGCTAGTGTGCAGCACACAACAGAATTTTTCTTTGCACTGTATAATATATAACTGAGAGGAAAAACTTATATTTTCTACACTCTGGCTAGTGTGCAGCACCAGACACAATTACGCACTGCACTGTAGTATATATGACTGAGAGGAAAAACTTAGTCTTTAGACGATGGCTATTGCACCGCAAACCACTCAATTTTTCACTGCACTGTATAATATATAACTGAGGAAAAACATATATTTTATACACTCCGGTTAGTGTGCAGCACACGACAGAATTTTTCACTGCACTGTAGTATATATGACTGAGAGGAAAAACTTATATTTTCTACACTCCGGCTAGTGTGCAACACACGACACAATTTTGCACTGCACTGTATAATATATGACTAAGAGGAAAAACGTAGTCTTTAGAAGGCGGCTATTGCACCGCAAACCACTCAATTTTTCACTGCACTGTATAATATATAACTGAGAGGAAAAACATATATTTTATACACTCCGGTTAGTGTGCAGCACACGACAGAATTTTTCACTGCACTGTATAATATATAACTGAGAGGAAAAACTGATATTTTCTACACTCCGGCTAGTGTGCAGCACACAACAGAATTTTTCATTGCACTGTATAATATATAACTGAGAGTAAAAACTTATATTTTCTACACTCCGGCTAGTTTGCAGCACACGACACAATTTTGCACTGCACTGTATAATATATGACTAAGAGGAAAAACGTAGTCTTTAGAAGGCGGCTATTGCACCGCAAACCACTCAATTTTTCACTGCACTGTATAATATATAACTGAGAGGAAAAACATATATTTTATACACTCCGGTTAGTGTGCAGCACACAACAGAATTTTTCACTGCACTGTATAATATATAACTGAGAGGAAAAACTGATATTTTCTACACTCCGGCTAGTGTGCAGCACACAACAGAATTTTTCATTGGACTGTATAATATATAACTGAGAGTAAAAACTTATATTTTCTACACTCTGGCTAGTGTGCAGCACAAGACACAATTTTGCACTGCACTGTAGTATATATGACTGAGAGGAAAAACTTAGTCTTTAGATGGCGGCTATTGCATCGCAAACCACTCAATTTTTTCACTGCACTATATAATATATATCTGAGAGGAAAAACGGATATTTTATACACTCCGGCTGGTGTGCAGCACACGACAGAATTTTTCACTGCACTGTATAATAAATAACTGAGAGGAAAAACATATATTTTCTACACTCCGGCTAGTGTGCAGCACACGACAGAATTTTTCACTGCTCTGTATAATATATAACTGAGAGGAAAAAATTATATTTTCTACACTCTGGATAGTGTGCAGCACACGACAGAATATTTCACTGCACTGTATAATATATAACTGAGAGGAAAAACCTATATTTTCTATTTTCTACACTCTGGCTAGTGTGCAGCACGTGACAGAATTTTTCACTGCACTGTATAATATATAACTGAGAGGAAAATCTGATATTTTCTACACTCCGGCTAGTGTGCAGCACACAACAGAATTTTTCTTTGCACTGTATAATATATAACTGAGAGGGAAAACTTATATTTTCTACACTCTGGCTAGTGTGCAGCACCAGACACAATTTCGCACTGCACTGTAGTATATATGACTGAGAGGAAAAACTTAGTCTTTAGACGATGGCTATTGCACCGCAAACCACTCAATTTTTCACTGCACTGTATAATATATAACTGAGAGGAAAAACATATATTTTATACACTCCGGTTAGTGTGCAGCACACGACAGAATTTTTCACTGCACTGTAGTATATATGACTGAGAGGAAAAACTTATATTTTCTACACTCCGGCTAGTGTGCAACACACAACACAATTTTGCACTGCACTATATAATATATGACTAAGAGGAAAAACGTAGTCTTTAGAAGGTGGCTATTGCACCGCAAACCACTCAATTTTTCACTGCACTGTATAATATATAACTGAGAGGAAAAACATATATTTTATACACTCCGGTTAGTGTGCAGCACACGACAGAATTTTTCACTGCACTGTATAATATATAACTGAGAGGAAAAACTGATATTTTCTACACTCCGGCTAGTTTTCAGCACACAACAGAATTTTTCATTGCACTGTATAATATATAACTGAGAGTAAAAACTTATATTTTCTACACTCCGGCTAGTGTGCAGCACACGACACAATTTTGCACTGCACTGTATAATATATGACTAAGAGGGAAAACGTAGTCTTTAGATGGCGGCTATTGCACCGCAAACCACTCAATTTTTCACTGCACTGTATAATATATAACTGAGAGGAAAAACATATATTTTATACACTCCGGTTAGTGTGCAGCACACGACAGAATTTTTCACTGCACTGTATAATATATAACTGAGAGTAAAAACTTATATTTTCTACACTCTGGCTAGTGTGCAGCACAAGACACAATTTTGCAGTGCACTGTAGTATATATGACTGAGAGGAAAAACTTAGTCTTTAGATGGCGGCTATTGCATCGCAAACCACTCAATTTTTTCACTGCACTATATAATATATATCTGAGAGGAAAAACGGATATTTTATACACTCCGGCTGGTGTGCAGCACACGACAGAATTTTTCACTGCACTGTATAATATATAACTGAGAGGAAAAACATATATTTTCTACACTCCGGCTAGTGTGCAGCACACGACAGAATTTTTCACTGCTCTGTATAATATATAACTGAGAGGAAAAAATTATATTTTCTACACTCCAGCTAGTGTGCAGCACATGACACAATTTCGCACTGCACTGTAGTGTATATGACTGATTGGAAAAAAGTAGTCTTTAGATGGTGGCTATTGCACCGCAAACCACTCAATTTTTTCACTGCACTATATAATATATAACTGAGAGGAAAAACGGATATTTTATACACTCTGGCTTGTGTGCAGCACATGACAGAATTTTTCACTGCACTGTATAATATATAACTGAGATGAAAAACTTATATTTTGTACACTCCGGCTAGTGTGCAGCACATGACAGAATTTTTCATTGCACTGTATAATATATAACTGAGAGGAAACACTTATATTTTCTATTTTCTACACTCCGGCTAGTGTGCAGCACACGACAGAATTTTTCACTGCACTGTATAATATATAACTGAGAGGAAAAACTTATATTTTCTACACTCCAGCTAATGTGCAGCACACGACAGGATTTTTCACTGCACTGTATAATATATAACTGAGAGGAAAAAATTATATTTTCTATTTTGTACACTCCGGCTAGTGTGCAGCACACGACAGAATTTTTCACTGCACTGTATAATATATAACTGAGAGGAAAAACATATATTTTCTACACTCCGGCTAGTGTGAAGCACACGGCAGAATTTTTCACTGCTCTGTATAATATATAACTGAGAGGAAAAAATTATATTTTCTACACTCCGGCTAGTGTACAGCACATGACACAATTTCGCACTGCACTGTAGTATATATGACTGATTGGAAAAAAGTAGTCTTTAGATGGTGGCTATTGCATCGCAAACCACTCAATTTTTTCACTGCACTGTATAATATATAACTGAGAGGAAAAACGGATATTTTATACACTCCGGCTGGTGTGCAGCACATGACAGAATTTTTCACTGCACTGTATAATATATAACTGAGATGAAAAACTTATATTTTGTACACTCCGGCTAGTGTGCAGCACATGACAGAATTTTTCATTGCACTGTATAATATATAACTGAGAGGAAAAACTTATATTTTCTATTTTCTACACTCCGGCTAGTGTGCAGCACACGACAGAATTTTTCACTGCACTGTATAATATATAACTGAGAGGAAAAACTTATATTTTCTACACTCCAGCTAATGTGCAGCACACGACAGGATTTTTCACTGCACTGTATAATATATAACTGAGAGGAAAAAATTATATTTTCTATTTTGTACACTCCGGCTAGTGTGCAGCACACAACAGAATTTTTCACTGCACTGTATAATATATAACTGAGAGGAAAAACTTATATTTTCTACACTCTGGCTAGTGTGCAGCACACGACAGAATTTGTTACTGCACTGTATAATATATAACTGAGAGGAAAAAATTATATTTTCTATTTTCTACACTCCGACTAGAGTGCAGCACACAACAGAATTTTTCACTGCACTGTATAATATATAACTGAGAGGAAAAACTTATTTTTTCTACACTCCGGCTAGTGTGCAGCACTCGACACAATTTCGCACTGCACTTTAGTATTTATGACTGAGAGGAAAAACGTAATCTTTAGACGGCGGCTATTGCACCGCAAACCACTCAATTTTTCACTGCACTGTAGGATATATAAAAAAACGTATTCCCTAGACTGACGCTACTGTACAGCATGCTACATAATTGTTCACTGGACTGTAGTGTATAGAAATGACAGAAAAACGTATTTCCTAGAATGACGCTACTGTACAGCACACTACATAATTGTTCACTGGACTGTAGTGTATACAAATGACAGAAAAACGTATTCCCTAGACTGACGCTACTGTACAGTACACTACATAATTGCTCACTGGACTGTAGTGTATTGAAATGACAGAAAAACGTATTCCCTAGACTGCACTACAGATCTCAGCAAGTCAAGGTACAGCAGCAAAAATGAGTACTTTTGGCAATTTATTTTGGGTCTGTATGGACCACGTGCTGTCCCTTCTGCCACCAGTCGCTGTGCACAGTGTGCAGCCAAGATGGCGGTAGCTGCACTACAAGTCCCAGCCAGCAGCCTGGAGGAGACCAAAAAAAAAGGTGCTTGTAGCCCTTAGAAGGGCTGTTGGGTTCTTTGTTGGTTATTCCTGCCTAACCAACATCTAAATTTAGGCCCTAACACTCTCCCTGACAGACAGCAGCTCTTTCCCTAATTTCATGCAGACGGCATATGACGCGAGCAGCGCTGGACCAGATTCTTATATTCCCAGGTCATCTGATCTGGCCAGCCAATCCCTGCTATCGACTTGTAGTGGCCCCATGTGATGCTAGGAGGTACCAAAGACTCTCCTGCATGTTGATTGGCTGAAAAAAGGCGGCTAACATGCAGGAAGAGGAAGTTGCCATTTCCTCAAGGATCGCGATATGCTCGTCCGAGTAGCGAGCATATGCGAATACCCTCATGCTCGAACGAGCATCAAGCTCGGATGAGCATGTTCGCTCATCTCTAATTAGAATGTATCATAAATCTTTTGGTCTTGTTCACATTTTCATAGGAGATTTTCTAAGAACCTGCTCGAGGTCAATCTGGGACCAATTTATCCGGGACCTAAATAAGGCGAAGTTGGCACCCATTGGATCCAAAGCATCCAGTGCTTGTCCCTATCGATATGAGCTAAAAATGTTTTTTTTTGTTTTTTTTTTACTCTTTGAACACAAAATACAATTCATTTTGCTTTTCCTTAAGAATTGTGTTTGTGAACTCAAACATATTTTTAAGGCACTTTTTTGGACCATTTTTAGGATTAGACCATTTTTTCAATGCACACATTTTATCGGAAAAAATAATACTTTACACATACAGTACAATGAATTATTGTGTGGAACATGAATGGTGTGTGTTATTATACAATGCAGTTCCAAAATATATAGGAATTTGTAGTAATGTTGGATTTTTTTTAATTTAGTAGGCACATAATCCAATATGAATGCGATATAGTTGTTTATCTTGTTGGCAAAAACACTATGTCCATTATTGTTTGCCCTTCAATTTCTATATCCCTTCAAAGGCTATTTTGAGGCCAGTTAGGATCAACACAATTAGCAATGTTTTTCTAAACTTCATAAAAACAAGTTAAATACTGAAAAACAGAATTTTTTGATTTATTCATGTTTTAATTTCTTGCTTGCACTAATGTACATTTTTTTATATTTATAGAAAAATTTCAAGCACAGAGGAGGCTCAGCAGAGGGAGGCACCATCCAATGAAGATATGGAGGCATTTGCCAAGCTTTCTGTCTACCAGGACCAAGCCTGGAGTTTGTGAGGGTGCCTTACCTGCTCGGTCAAGTGCTTTTGCTCCAAAAAGGGCATACATTACATCTGACTTTTCTAGAGTTGGTGTGAGACACCGAGCACATAGGAGACAGCAGAGTCAGAGAATAATCTAGCAAGCATTGCGACTGCTTGCTCAGATTGGATAAATGTCATTACCCAAAACCAAATAGGCTATCACAATGTGATTCAGATTTCGACATAGGAGAGAAGTCAGCACTTATACAAGTGCAGTCTTCTATTTAGGGCTCATTCACACAACCACATCATGTTTTGTGATCCGCAAATTTCAGCACAGATGCCAGTCATGTGCGTTCTGCAATTTGTGGAATGGAACAGGCCGCCCCTATAGAAATGCCTATTCTTATCTGCAAAACAAATTTATTTATTTATTTTTTTTTTTTGCGGGGCCACAGAACAGAGCAACTGATGTGGCACCAGTGGCAAGGAAGCTGGAAATAAAGAAAAAGATAAAATTATTTTCCATACCAAAAAATTCAAGCATAAAACAAAACTTCTAACAATAAAGGCACTAGTACGCATCATAAAGTGATAACTGTAATAGTCCTGACACTTCAAAAAACATATACTGTATCCAGAGGCGTAGCTAGAGGTTCAGCACAGGGGGGGCGAAACATACTTGAGTGGGCCCCCCACTTGGCTTCCCAACCGCACGTTTCCAACTTACAGGCACATACTACTAGTTGTGGTTATAATACTGTATTAGCAAGATGACTGTATAAACTGCTAGATCATCTATGCTGTTAAGTACAGTACAATAGACTTTCTACATACCCTAGTCTAAATACTCTACCATATAATGCAGTAAAATATAGGAGTAATAGGATTAAAAAACAACGGGACTCCTATGTTAAAGGAAACCTGTCCCCAGTTTTTACATCACTAACTAACTAACTAACTAATTAACTAACAGTCCCCTGCCCCCATCAGACCTCAGATCAGTGTATTGTGCCCCATCAGACCTCAGATCAGCGTACTGTGCCCCATCAGACCTCAGATCAGAAGAATATGCCCCCATCAGACCTCACATCAGCCTACTGTGCCCCCATCAGACCTCAGATCAGCGTAGTGTGCCCCCATCAGACCTCAGATCAGCGTATTGTGCCCCATCAGACCTCAGATCAGCAGAATATGCCCCCATCAGACCTCACATCAGCCTACTGTGCCCCCATCAGACCTCAGATCAGCGTAGTGTGCCCCCATCAGACCTCAGATCAGCGTATTGTGCCCCATCAGACCTCAGATCAGCAGAATATGCCCCCCTCAGACCTCACATCAGCCTACTGTGCCCCCATCAGACCTCAGATCAGCGTATTGTGCCCCTATCAGACCTCAGATCAACAGAATGTGCCCCCATCAGACCTCAGATCAGCCTACTGTGCCCCCATCAGACCTCAGATCAGCGTATTGTGCCCCATCAGACCTCAGATCAGCATATTGTGCCCCCATCAGACCTCAGATCAGCAGAATGTGCCCCCATCAGACCTCAGATCAGCGTATTGTGCCCCCATCAGACCTCACATCAGCCTACTGGTGCCCCCATCAGACCTCAGATCAGCGTAGTGTGCCCCCATCAGACCTCAGATCAGCATATTGTGCCCCATCAGACCTCAGATCAGCAGAATATGCCCCCCTCAGACCTCACATCAGCCTACTGTGCCCCCATCAGACCTCAGATCAGCGTATTGTGCCCCTATCAGACCTCAGATCAACAGAATGTGCCCCCATCAGACCTCAGATCAGCCTACTGTGCCCCCATCAGACCTCAGATCAGCGTATTGTGCCCCATCAGACCTCAGATCAGCATATTGTGCCCCCATCAGACCTCAGATCAGCAGAATGTGCCCCCATCAGACCTCAGATCAGCGTATTGTGCCCCCATCAGACCTCAGATCAGTGTATTGTGCCCCATCAGACCTCAGATCAGCGTATTGTGCCCCATCAGACCTCAGATCAGCATATTGTGCCCCATCAGACCTCAGATCAGCAGAATGTACCCCCATCAGACCTCACATCAGCCTACTGTGCCCCCATCAGACCTCAGATCAGCGTATTGTGCCCCCACCAGACCTCAGATCAGCGTATTGTGCCCCCATCAGACCTCAGACCAGCTTATTGTGCCCCATCAGACCTCAGACCAGCGTATTGTGCCCCATCAGACCTCAGATCAGCGTATTGTGCCCCCATCAGACCTCAGATCAGCGTATTGTGCCCCCATCAGACCTCGGATCAGCCTACTGTGCCCCCATCAGACCTCACATGAGCCTACTGTGCCCCCATCAGACCTCAGATCAGCGTATTGTGCCCCATCAGACCTCAGATCAGCATATTGTGCTCCCATCAGACCTCACATCAGCCTACTGTGCCCCCATCAGACCTCAGATCAGCGTATTGTGCCCCCATCAGACCTCAGATCAGCGTTTTGTGCCCCCATCAGACCTCAGATCAGCGTACTGTGTCCCCATCAGACCTCAGATCAGCTCATTGAGCCCCCATCAGACCTCAGATCAGCGTACTGTGCCCCCATCAGACCTCAGATCAGCGTATTGTGCCCCCATCAGACCTCAGATCAACAGAATGTGCCCCCATCAGACCTCAGATCAGCCTACTGTGCCCCCATCAGACCTCAGATCAGCGTATTGTGCCCACATCAGACCTCACATCAGCCTACTGTGCCCCCATCAGACCTCACATCATATAGATATAAATAGCCTACTGTGCCCCCATCAGACCTCACATCAGCGTATTGTGCCCCCATCAGACCTCAGATCAGCTTAATGTGCTCCATCAGACCTCAGATCAGCGTATTGTGCCTCCATCAGACCTCAGATCAGCGTATTGTGCCTCCATCAGACCTCAGATCAGCATATTGTGCCTCCATCAGACCTCAGATCAGCGTATTGTGCCTCAATCAGACCTCAGATCAGCAGACTGTGCCCCCATCAGACCTCATATCAGCCTACTGTGCCCCTATCAGACCTCAGATCAGCGTATTGTGCCCCATCAGACCTCAGATCAGCATATTGTGCCCCCATCAGACCTCAGATCAGCAGAATGTGCCCCCATCAGACCTCAGATCAGCGTATTGTGCCCCATCAGACCTCAGATCAGCGTACTGTGCCCCCATCAGACCTCAGATCAGCGTATTGTGCCCCCATCAGACCTCAGATCAGCATATTGTGCCCCATCAGACCTCAGATCAGCAGAATGTACCCCCATCAGACCTCACATCAGCCTACTGTGCCCCCATCAGACCTCAGATCAGCGTATTGTGCCCCCCACCAGACCTCAGATCAGCATATTGTGCCCCCAGCAGACCTCAGACCAGCTTATTGTGCCCCATCAGACCTCAGACCAGCGTATTGTGCCCCATCAGACCTCAGATCAGCGTATTGTGCCCCCATCAGACCTCAGATCAGCGTATTGTGCCCCCATCAGACCTCGGATCAGCCTACTGTGCCCCCATCAGACCTCACATGAGCCTACTGTGCCCCCATCAGACCTCAGATCAGCGTATTGTGCCCCATCAGACCTCAGATCAGCATATTGTGCCCCCATCAGACCTCAGATCAGCCTACTGTGCCCCCATCAGACCTCACATCAGCCTACTGTGCCCCCATCAGACCTCAGATCAGCGTATTGTGCCCCCATCAGACCTCAGATCAGCGTTTTGTGCCCCCATCAGACCTCAGATCAGCGTACTGTGTCCCCATCAGACCTCAGATCAGCGTATTGAGCCCCCATCAGACCTCAGATCAGCGTATTGTGTCCCCATCAGACCTCAGATCAGCGTATTGAGCCCCCATCAGACCTCAGATCCACCTACTGTGCCCCCATCAGACCTCACATCAGCCTACTGTGCCCCCATCAGACCTCAGATCAGCCCACTGTGCCCCCATCAGACCTCAGATCAGCGTATTGAGCCCCCATCAAACCTCAGATCAGCGTACTGTGTCCCCATCAGACCTCAGATCAGCGTATTGAGCCCCCATCAGACCTCAGATCAGCCTACTGTGCCCCCATCAGACCTCACATGAGCCTACTGCGCCCCCATCAGACCTCACATCAGCCTACTGTGCCCCCATCAGACCTTACATCAGCGTATTGTGCCCCCATCAGACCTCAGATCAGCTTAATGTGCTCCCATCAGACCTCAGATCAGCGTATTGTGCCTCCATCAGACCTCAGATCAGCGTATTGTGCCTCCATCAGACCTCAGATCAGCGTATTGTGCCTCCATCAGATTTCAGATCAGCGTATTGTGCCTCCATCAGACCTCAGATCAGCAGACTGTGCCCCCATCAGACCTCATATCAGCCTACTGTGCCCCTATCAGACCTCAGATCAGCGTATTGTGACCCCATCAGACCTCAGATCAGCCCACCCAGCCACATAGGATTAAAATAAAAACCTGCACGCAGCGTCAGGTCATAGTGTGCGCGGGCCAGGGAAGAGAGCGGAGCGCGGACCGGAGGGCAGCCGCAGCGCAGAACAGGTAAGTAAGGTTTTTTATTTTAATCCTATGTGGCTGGGTGGGCTGATCTGAGGTCTGATGGGGGTCCCTAAATACAAGTGAGCGCTTCCATAATGGAAGCGCTCACTTGTATTCGCCTGATAGTAGGCAAGGTCATCCTTGCTGGGCCCCCCTGAGTCACTGGGCCCGGAGCCGTCGCCCCCCCTGCCGCCCCGGTAGCTACGCCACTGACTGTATCTTATTACATAGCCAAATATTCTTCACAAATTTCAGTACTAGGGAGTATACATAAAAGTTTTGATAGGCCAGTATGTAATGTTGGGACAAATGAATATATGAGGTAGACCTTAAAAATGAATAAAGCCTTGGCCATGTAGGAATGAGTACTACAAAAATATGACAAAGCAGAAATATGAGCCTTATTTTCAGACTATAGATGTAATTTTGATCATTAGAGTATCATAAGGGGCCACAGTTTACTATTCCAAAAAAAATTATAAAATCAAGGTAGACATTTACCGTAGGGTCAACATTTAACACAATTTTAAACTATAACCATTTGAAAAAAACCTCCTCAATGCTTGCGTTCATTTCTGTTATGCTAACGCATCCATTTGGAAAAAAAATAAACGTATTTGTATCATAATTAGTGATGAGCGAGCCGGAGCGGCAAGATTCGGGATTCGCACAAATCTTGCCCGCTTCGGCTCGGCTTGGCATCCCGAGGCAGCGCGGATTCGTGAAGATTCGTGAGTCACTTCCAATTTGAAATGCCCGGTTTTTTCATCCAATCAGCATCAAAGGGAAGCCTGTGGGAACGCCTGCTGTGATGTAACAGCCCCTATACCTCCCCAGCAGTGATTGGCTGGCAGTGACATGTGACCTAAATTTACATAAGGTAGGGACCTGCAGCATCAGCTTCAGGCCTCATTCACACATCTGCAAAAATCGTCCGCATCCTATCCGCAATTTGCGGACCGGGTGCGGACCAGGTGCGGACCCATTCAATGGGGCCGCAAAAGATGCGGACGGCACACTGTGTGCCGTCCGCATCCGCACTTCCGTTCCGTGGGTCCGGAAAAAAATAGAACATGTCCTATTCTTGTCCGGATCCACGGACAGGAAAAGGCATTTCTATCATGTGCGTTCCGCAAATTGCGGACTGCACATGGGCCGCTGTCCGTGTTTTGCGGATCCGCAAATTGCGGATCCGCAAAACACGGACAACACCAAACGGACATCTGAATGAGCCCTTAGGGAGCCTCAGAGGCATCCCTACATGCTGCCACTGGTGTTTCCTATGCATTTCCAAGGTGTTTCCATCATTTTCTGAGGTTTTCACATGTTGGGGCAAACTTGACTGTGCAGAACCTTTGGCCCCTGCAAAAAGATTCGGGTCTCCCATAGACTTTAATGGGATTCGTGATTCGGCCCGAATCCACGAATCCCGCGGTGGGATTCGGGCCGAATACCGAATCCCCGAATCTTTTAGGATTTGCTCATATTTAATCATAATGGATTCCAAAATGCAGATGTTGCTAAATAATAATGATGACAAGGACACTGTACTGTTTGAGAATTTAGACTAGCTGCCACAAAGAAGACCACAGGATCCAGTGATGCCAGCTTATGTGCTACATCTTTCAAAATGCAGATGTTACTAAATAATAATGATGACAAGGACACTGTACTGTTTGAGAATGTAGACTGGCTGCCACAAAGAAGACCACAGGATCCAGTGATGCCAGCTTATGTGCTACATCTTCCATATCAGCGGCATTATCAGTTCCTAAGCTGACCAAAATAGAAGCAGATCTTCCTGCAGCAGTTTTTGGTTTTGGTTTTGGCTATAAGTTGCCTCTGCTTATTATTGCCACCTCAACACCTAGATCTGGCTCCCAGGCCCTGTCCAACACACAATCAGCAGCATAGTCCTCATGCTCCGCACCACTTTTATCAGACTGTGATATGTCATTGTGGGCTCCTTGGCACCCTTTCTCATTCCCTCCTCTGCATTTGCCCCAAATTCCACTTGTCCATGGCTACCACTGCCTCTACCGCAGCCACTGTAACTACAAGTGGCACTACTACCACCACCACAGCTATGCATTGGGTCCCCTGTCTTCATCTGAACCTCCTTGTCATGGAAGGCCAAATGCTGCTTCTGACACTTCTCACAAAAGTCATCAACATTGAAGCTATCTTGAGTATCTTGCATAGCCAATGGGGAGTTGTTTCCTTATATTACACAAAAAAAGAAGGCATCCCACTAGTGAAGACAGAGATGATGCAAGTGAAAGGTTGAGATAACATTGACATCATCCTGCTGTGACTGATGGGGAATGTGCCAGTCAATCCACAATATCATCCTCTTTGTCCTCAATAATAATCTGGCTCCTACCAGAAGTGAGGGAGAACTGTGGCCTGATGCTTGTACTACTAGTAGCCGGACTTGTGGTGCCAACTGTGCTACTATTGTTGTTTGCACTATTACAGCTACCCAGATTGAATTAAACTGGTATATTGAAGCAGTACAATGTGTTGAATTTAACTAGATGGTATATTAACACAGCAAAATGCATTGAATTAACCTGTTATACTAATGCAGTACAATGAATGGAATTAACCTGGTATACTAATGCAGTATAATGTGCTGAATTAAACTGTAATACTAAAGCAGTACAATGCATTGAATTAAACAGGTATATTGATGCAGCGCAATGCTTTGACTTAAAGTGATTTTGTCACCATGAAAATGCTAAGTAATCTGCAGGTATCATGTTTTAGAGAAAGAGAAACCGAGATTGATATAGATTTGTGGGGAAAGATTCAGTAAAACATTTATTTAAATTCCTGCTCTTCTGGACTTTGAAGTCAAGGAAGTGGTCCTATCAGTGACTGACAACCTTCCCACTAAGTCATACAGAGATAGCTGTCAACCACTGACAGGACTGCCTCTTTGACTTCAAATCCCCGAATGAGCAGGAATTTAAATAAAATAAATGTTTTACTGAATCTTTCCCCACAAATCTATATCAATCTCATTTTCTCCATCTCTAAAACATGATACCTGTAGATTACTTAGCATTTTTATGGTGACAAAATCCCTTTAAGGCCTCTTTCACACGAGCGTGAGACTCAGACATCTCCCGCATCGTGTGCCGTGTACTGAACTCCCAGCACTGAACGAGGGTTACATAGCATTATACTGATTTATGATGCTATGTAACCCTTACAGTTCTGGAATGTGTTGGATAATGCTGACAGTGTTATCCAATACATTCCAGAACTGTAAGGGTTACATAGCATCATAAAAATCAGTATAATGCTATGTAACCCTCGTTCAGTGCCGGGAGTTCAGTACACAGCACACGATGCTGGAGATGTCTGAGTCTCACGCTCGTGTGAAAGGGGCCTATGTCAAAGCATTGCATCAAAATACCCATTTAATTCAATGCATTGTACTGCGTTACAAGGGATACTGCATCTTTTTCCAGAAAACTATAGATCAATCTGCTCCACGACATGCTGCCTGCAGCTCAGACACCATATTCAACGAGTCAGGTTTCCTTTAAACTGGTATATTGATGTAGTTCAATGCATTGAAATAAACTGTTATACTAATGCTGTACAATGCGTTGAACTGTGCAGTTTTAAACTGTATAAAATTTGCAACTGGTCTCTAGAAAGAAAAAGATGCCAAAATGTATGTTGCTTGCGGTACTGGGAATTTGCATATAAAACACTTCAGAAGCTTTAGGTTTTTTAGCTGCTGATGCACAGAAAAAAAATAATGATTGTGCAGATACTGTAGGATTTTTGTGATTGTAATATTGCATTATATCAACAGCTCTCAGTGTAAGACACAGACAGACACAGAACTCTGCGCTTATGCTTTCCCTCTATGAAAAAGAACTCTGAATTTTCTACCTATTAATTTAATCTACTTTACTAAATATATACCCATAAACCATCCCTGCAACACCCTAATATGTCTGGCTTGTGTCTATAATTAGCTTCAGGACACATGGCACACACGTCCTCTTACATGGCAGGCTGATCTCAGGATGGCATATGTACTTTACTCATAGCACGGAGCTGAAGGATCTGCCAATATCCTTCCCCATGATTGGCTCAAAGGTTATCTGTCAACCAATAGGCGTGGCTGTGGGCAAGCCCACCTTCCACATGATCCTCCATCTTCATCTTCCCCACCCTGTTTACCTTGTATCTTCAAAGCACAATTTGTTCAAAGTGAATCTCCAAACTTTGGATTCTTTTGGCAGAAGAATTGTTGTGAAATTTGTAACAAATAAAAAACTTCTTTTTTATGTATTATTAAACCTTGTCTTGATGGATTTAGTTACCCTCATGTGCAGTTTGCTATATTATTGTAATGGAGTTTCTCATAAGGATGTGCAACTTGAAATAGAGCCCAAATCAACAGGTAGTGTTGGTATTGGTATTTATCTCCTAGCAACTTACTGTGCTACTAGGTTACATTGTCGGGAGCGTGCATGTCTTTGCATATGCACCAGACAATTCTCTTTGCATGCCTCCGTTAAGCCAAACACATATGAACGAGTTCAATGTGAGAAACTTGCAACGTGTGTCATTGTGAGGTCCTGTTCTAACCTCCACTTCTCTGATAGGATTGCATAGCATTATAATGATTTATAATGCTTTGTGACCCTAAGAGTCCTGGAATCTACTGAATTACACCGACATTATGCTGTCAGTGTCACTCACTAGATACAGGTCTAACAGGGACACACAGGATTATAAATCATTGTAATGTTGTGTCATCCTGTCAGAGAAACAGAGGTCAGAACGAGACCTCACACTGACACATGTTGCTAGTTTCTCGCATTGTGTGGGACTGGTCTTAGTTGGCATCTAGCCTTTCAGCTAGAGCTCGTCTTTCCACCCTGTACACATCGCACATTACGCATGCACTGTATGGATCTAACCTGGCACGCCCCTGACTGTGTGTTCTTAGGCTAGGGCTATATGGCGAAGTGTGTCGCTTGGCATTTATTTAAATGATAGCCTACAGTGTCGCACTGCGACATGACAGTGGCAATAAATCCATCCAAGTTGGATTTTTGTGTGGCTGTCACATTGCAGTCGCAGCATGTCACATGTCACAGTGCAACACCATAGACTATCATTACAACGCATGTCTCAATATAGTTTCACCTTTTTTGTCGCGTAACACTTGTCGCCATGTAGCCCTAGCCTTAGGGAATAGCCATACAGTGCGGTCGTGATGCGGTCATGATACAGTTAGGAACCGTAGCATCTCATTTTCCAATGGAGATCAATGGGGAAATAGGTTTTTGACAGAGACAGACCTGGCACTTTCAAAGTTTTGATGACTGCACCTGATTGACCACACATACTGTAAGACACGTCCTGTTGCTTATGGAATATGTTTTACCTCAGGTGTTATTATTTGAAGTTGATCAGAAAGCCAAATAACCAGGAAAATTCCCAATGACAGACGAAAAAACACATGAGTATGCATGCGGTAACCGACTGCATGTATTTCCTAACTGCATTATGACCTTATCACGACAGCATTACAACCACATAGTGTGACCATACCTTTATTCTGTTTGGCACCTGCAAAGTGAAGTGTGCTAGACCTGTTTTTTTTCAGACTTTTGTTGTGGGCTGGATTTATTTGGACTGGTAGGTAGGCTTAGTAGAGGGATCTACAAGTCCACACCCTTACTCCAGAATAGTTATTGCCCCTGACCTGGGGAGGTCCCAAGTGTGTCTACTGAGATTGTTACTGAGGAGTGAATAGAGACCTCAAAGCCTCATTTAGTGTCAGATCATGGTAGATTTTTGACCATATGGCTGTGTAAAGCCAGATCCCCCTGAAATTCTGAAGGCATAGGTGAGAGAGGAGTTATCTGTATAGTTTATTTGATGTTTTGTACATTATGTACTGTGGCTTCAAACCAAGTGATGGTAAATTGGATGTCATGCTAGATGAAAAATAAAGCATTATCTGGACTTTTAACCCCCGAAATATGAGAGTCTGTCATTGCCGACGCCACCACAAGTAAACAATCACTACACTGTATACACTGTGCATTCCTTCCCTTTTCATTTATCATGGATCATTTCATCTTAAGGTATATTCGAGTGGCCATAGCTTTTATATCCTTACTTTTTCTTAGGTCCTCCATCATGAGGTTCACATCCTTCATACAGTATGTCCCTGGTATGTATTAGATGAGTGCCATTGTTGCAGAAATCATAACTTATGCTGATATCCAGATATCAACTATACAGTCAAACTATCAGTAGTGATGAATGAACCCAAACTGCGAAGTTCGAGTTTGTACCGAACTTTGTGAGTTCAGGTACCCGGACACGAAACCCGGACTTTTTCACTGAAGCCTGGGTTCGGTTTTTCGGGTGAGTTTATTATTTTCCGTTATAACATGGTTATGGAACGGAAAATAATAGCATTCTTAAGACAGAATGCAAAAGATTATGGCCATTTAGGGGTTAAAAAAATCATCTCATCCACTTGATCGCGCTGCCTTCTATCTTCTTTTAACAAGACCTGCAAAAAGACCTGCAATGATGTCACCGCGCTCAACACGTGGTGAGCATGGAGACGTAATTGTAGGTCCTTTGGCAAGTCCTGCTGAAAGAAGATAGAAGACACTGTGACAGCACGGTCAACTGGATGAGGTGAGATGTTGGGGGGTTTGTACCCCTAAATTGCCATATTCTTTTGCATTCTGTCATTAGAATGCTATTATTTTACGCTATAATCATGTTATATCCGACACATCAGTAGATCTATATGGAGGAACCTTCAAAACCATCAAACTCAAACAAATAAATCCTCCCCAATTAATACATAACTTTTAATAGATCATATAAAAGGTTACACACAAAAACCTCTATACACACAAAATAGAAATCATCAATCACTAGAGGGATAAAGTGACATGAGATATACAGTAGGAAATGGTTGTGGAAGAAAGGTGGGGACAGGATCATCCCTTTTACTCACGATTAGATGACCCTCAGATGCTTGAACCAATATTTTCAGAGACACGATTACTCACCCTCAATTGAACCTAGGGCTATCCCTGCCTACAGGCAGAGCACCCGCCCTGAAGGGGGCGACCCCACCTCTCGGTGGCTAAGCCCTTCCACAACCCTGATATAACCATCTGTCAGGACCAGCAGTCATTGCACCCGTTCTGCTGGTCCTGCCCCTGACTCTGGTGGCGAGGTGGTTTCCCGGGGTCAGGCTTCGTCCGCTATTTCGGCAGACTCCTCCTCCAGCCGGCGGTCTCTGGCTGTGGATGCGCGTCCAGGCAGGGCGCGCGCAGCGGTCATAAGTGCCAGGGACGTGGCTGGTGCGCACTCTCGCTCGTGGCCTGTTACTGGTCGCCGGAAAACGCGAACAATATAGCGTCTGTTTATTTTCTGTTCATTGGTATCTCATGAGTTAAGTTTTTGTTCCTTGCTTCTCCTCCCAGTCAGCTGGTTGGGTGGGGTCTGCTAGGTATTTAAGGCCCTCTAACTTTTTGTCAGGTCTGGTCATCAGAGAACATAGGTTCTATGTTTTGCTTGGTTTTCTGAGTTTTTGTGTGTTTCTGTTTAGTGCCTACGCCTTGCCTTGAACCACGTTCACACTGTGGGTTGTTTTGGAGCCAACGCCCAGCTTCTTGTTTGGTTTGTCTACTCAGGGTTAATACTCAGGTGCTGGCTGAGTGGCTTCTCTGAATCTGGTCCATTCAGAACCTGGGGGTGGGATTTCTTCCTGCATATATACCTACCTTCCTCTCTGCTCCTTGCTGGTTTTTGCAATTCCTTGCTATTCCTGCTTGCGTTGTATTGTGTATCCTGACTGCTGATTTGACCCTTGGCTTGTTTCTGACTACTCTACCGTCTTCCAATTTTGTACTTTGTTATTCCTGGTTTTGACGCGGCTTCCTGACTATCCATTTGGTGTTTGTCTGTCTTGTTTGTTGTTCCCTGTTCCCTGCACCTTATACAGTGTATTTCGCAGTCCTCGTGGTTGTCGCCCCACGGTTTAGCGTGGGTGAGGCAATAGGCAGGGACAGAGGGTTGGGTAAGCTCAGGGCACACGCTCCTCTGTTGTCTGTTTATCCCAACCTTGACAGAAAAACCAGCCAGAAAATACCGTAACCTGTATACTGCCAGCTACGTTTATTCCACCTATGGAGCAAATGTCAGTGGTGGTAGCTCAGGTCCAGGCCTTGACCAATTTGATTCAGGATCTTGCTATACGCCTTCAGGTTCAGGAAAACATGCAGGCCTCGGCTCCTGTGTCTGCACCCCAGGTTCCCACACCTGCACCTGAACCTAAGGTCCCCCTTCCTGATTTTTTTACGGTGACCGTAAGAAATTTTTTCTGTTTCGGGAAGGATGTATTTTGTATTTTTCTTTACGACCTCGGTCGTTTGTAACTGAAGCGCAAAAGGTGGGTTTGGTTATGTCTCTCCTGCGCGGAGACCCCCAAACCTGGGCCTTTTCTTTACCCACTGCCTCTCCTTTCCCACTGCCATACCTTGACGAGTTTTTTGTTGCGCTGGGTCAGATATATGATGAGCCAGATCGCCCAGCGTTAGCTGTATCCCAGTTATTGTCTCTACGTCAGGGTGGACAGATGGCAGAAAATTATTGTGCTAGTTTTAGACAATATGTGACCGATTCCGGGTGGAATGATAGGGCTTTGAAAGACCTTTTCATGACTGGACTGTCTGACCGTGTGAAGGATTTGTTGTTAGCCCATGCTGAACCTAAAACACTTGACGAAGCTATGACCCTGGCTGTCCGGGCAGATAGACGTCTAAGATCCAGGCGACCTCCTCGGGTGTCTCCTGCTCATCAGCCGATCCTCAATCTGGTCTCCAGCCAATCCGGACCGGAACCGATGGAACTCGGCAGTATTACGCCTAAGCAGAGAAGGGAACATCGTACGAGGAATCATTTGTGCTTCTACTGCGGGAGTCCGGATCATCTGCTGAAGTCCTGTCCGAAAGAAAACCTCAGCAGGAAAACTTCCGCTCCTAGACAGTTATCGGGAGGACTGTCTAGGAGCTCAGGTACCCTCTAATGTTTCTAGAGTATTTTTGCCCTGCACCGTCTCTTTCCAGTCAGCCTCACGTGTTGGACAGGCTTTCTTGGATTCTGGTTCAGCCGCCAACTTCATTGATTTTGAATTTGTTTCCCAAATATTGCCTTCTTTGATTCCCCTGTCCCCTCCTATCCAGGTGTCTAGTGTCGATATGACCCCTCTGCAAGCCGGTTTGGTCAAATTCCGTACTCCTGAAATAAGACTGGTGGTGGGTGCACTACATATTGAATATTGTTCTTTCCTTGTAATGAAAGATTTGTCTGTGGACATTATTCTGGGTCTTCCTTGGCTTCAGCTGCACAATCCGGTTATTGATTGGGTGAGTCAGGAATTAGTTCACTGGGGCCCATATGTCTCAAGTTTCCCTTTGTTCTACCAATGTATGTGATTCTGAGATCCCGGAGTTTATTTCAGATTTTGCAGACGTTTTTTCGAAACCTCTATCTCAAGTCTTGCCTCCACACAGAGACTTTGATTGTAAGATTGATCTATTACCTGATGCCAAGTTACCTAAGGGTCGGATTTATAATCTGTCTGTGCCAGAAAGAGAGTCTCTAAAACAATACATCGATGAGAGTTTGGCTATAGGACACATTCGGCCTTCCGAATCTCCTACGGGGGCTGGTTTCTTTTTTGTTGAGAAAAAAGATGGGGGTTTGAGACCATGTATTGACTACCGTGAACTTAATAAAATCACTATTAAAAACTCTGGACCGCTTCCCCTCATCCCGGACCTCCTGAATCAGGTTCCGGGGGCCAACTGGTTCTCCAAATTAGATCTACGGGGAGCTTATAACCTGATTCGGATCCGGGAAGGGGATGAGTGGAAGACAGCTTTTAATACGCCTCTGGGACATTTTGAGTATCTGGTTATGCCTTTTGGTTTAAGCAATGCCCCAGCTGTATTCCAAGGTTTTATGAATCATATCTTTCATGACTGTATTGGGGTTTTTATGGTGGTCTATCTGGATGATATCCTGATATTTTCTTCTGATCTGGATTCACACCGTAAACATCTTCGTCTGGTGTTATCCCGTCTGCGTAATCATTCTCTGTTTGCTAAACTAGAAAAATGCATTTTTTGTGTACAAAAAGTTTCATTCTTGGGTTATGTGGTCACTCCTTCCGAGGTTCAGATGGATCCGTGTAAGGTTCAGGCAATCACGGATTGGGTTCGGCCCACGGATTTAAAATCCCTTCAACGTTTTCTTGGTTTCGCCAATTATTACAGGAATTTTATCAAGAACTTTTCCGTAATTGCCAAGCCGCTCACGGATCTTACCCGCAAGGGGGCTGATCCCAGTAACTGGTCTCCTGCTGCGTACTCTGCGTTTGAGGAACTCAAGAAAGCGTTCTCCTCTGCGCCTGTGTTAATTCAACCTGATCTCTCTCAGCCATTCATTGTTGAGGTAGATGCTTCTGAGGTCGGTGTAGGGGCAGTTTTATCTCAAGGGTCAGCTGCTCTCACTAACCTCAGACCATGTGCATTCTTTTCCAAGAAATTCTCGTCTTGTGAAAGGAATTATGATATTGGGAATCGCGGCGTTTGAAGTGTGGCGCCATTTCCTGGAAGGAGCTCTTCACCCAGTGACAGTGATCACAGATCACAAAAATCTTGTGTACTTGGATAATGCAAAACGTCTCAATGCCCGTCAAGCTAGATGGGCGTTGTTTTTCTCTCGTTTTAATTTTGTGGTCACTTTCCGACCTGGTACCAAGAATGTCAGGGCTGACGCCTTGTCTCGGAGTTTTGGTATCCCTGAGGGTCCTGAGTCGGAACCCGGTAACATCTTACCTGCTGGTACTGTTTTGGCAGCCATCTCCTCTACCCTCTCAGATCAAATTCGCTCCAAACAAAATTCTGCCCCAAGAGACCTTCCGGAAGGCAAAATGTTTGTTCCCTTGTCCCTTCGATTGAGAGTGTTAGAGGAGACACACTGTTCCGTACTAGCAGGTCATCCAGGTGTTCGGGGAACACTAGATCTACTGAAAAGAAACTACTGGTGGCCACATATGAATACTGACGTTCATGCATTTGTTCTAGCTTGTCAGGTCTGTGCGTGAGGAAAGGTCCCCAGGAGACGTCCTGAGGGACCTCTTCTCCCGCTCCCAGTGCCAGACAGGCCTTGGTCTAACGTGTCTATGGATTTTGTTACCGATCTGCCACTCTCTCAAGGGTTCTCTGTTATATGGGTGGTGGTGGATCGTTTCTCTAAGATGGGCCATTTTGTTCCGCTAAAGAAGCTGCCTTCAGCAGAGGAATTGGCAGATCTATTTATTCAACATATTGTGCGTCTCCACGGTATTCCTGATGAGGTTGTGTCTGACAGGGGGGTACAATTTGTGGCTAAGTTTTGGCGAGCTTTCTGTTCTAAGCTTGAGGTAAAATTGTCCTTTTCCTCTGCCTTCCATCCCGAAACTAATGGGCAGACGGAGAGGATGAATCAAGAGCTCATACAGTACCTTCGTCTTTTTGTTTCTGACTGTCAACATCTGTGGGTCTCATATCTTCCGTTAGCAGAGTTTGCCATCAACAATCACACTAGTTCATCCACACTCACATCTCCTTTCTTCTGTAATTATGGATTCCATCCCAGGTTTTCCTTCTCGTCATCGTCAGTTTCGGATACCCCTCGTGCTGAGTCCATAACTAACCAACTGTGCACAGTGTGGTCGCAAGTTCAGCAGAACTTGAAAAGAGCACAAAGTTTAATGGTCCATTCATCCAGAAGTAGGCGTACTGTCTCTGAAACTTTTGTTGTGGGTGACAAGGTCCTATTGTCTACTAAGAACCTTAAGTTGAAAGTTCCGTCTCTGAAATTGGCTCCTAGGTTCATTGGTCCGTTTACCGTAACTCATGTTATTAATCCGGTATCGTTCAAGGTGGCGTTGCCCTCTGACTGGCGGGTTCACAATACGTTTCACAAGAGTCTGTTGAAACGCTATGTGGATCCTGTGGTACCCCTCCCTGACCCTCCCTCGCCATCTGTGGTGGAGGGTGATCTCGAGTATGAGGTAGAGAGGATTGTCGATTCCAGACTGGTCAGGAACTCTCTTCAATACCTCATTCATTGGAAGGGTTTCGGTCCTGAGGATAGATCCTGGGTCCCTGCTAGGGATGTTCATGCTCCACGATTGGTTAAATCTTTTCATCGGGACTATCCGTCTAAACCATCCTTAGGGTCTAAGGGTCCGGAGGCCCCTCGTGGAGGGGGGGGGTACTGTCAGGTCTGGTCATCAGAGAACATAGGTTCTATGTTTTGCTTGGTTTTCTGAGTTTTTGTGTGTTTCTGTTTAGTGCCTACGCCTTGCCTTGAACCACATTCACACTGTGGGTTGTTTTGGAGCCAACGCCCAGCTTCTTGTTTGGTTTGTCTACTCAGGGTTAATACTCAGGTGCTGGCTGAGTGGCTTCTCTGAATCTGGTCCATTCAGAACCTGGGGGTGGGATTTCTTCCTGCATATATACCTACCTTCCTCTCTGCTCCTTGCTGGTTTTTGCAATTCCTTGCTATTCCTGCTTGCATTGTATTGTGTATCCTGACTGCTGATTTGACCCTTGGCTTGTTTCTGACTACTCTACCGTCTTCCGATTTTGTACTTTGTTATTCCTGGTTTTGACGCGGCTTCCTGACTATCCATTTGGTGTTTGTCTGTCTTGTTTGTTGTTCCCTGTTCCCTGCACCTTATACAGTGTATTTCGCAGTCCTCGTGGTTGTCGCCCCACGGTTTAGCGTGGGTAAGGCAATAGGCAGGGACAGAGGGTTGGGTAAGCTCAGGGCACACGCTCCTCTGTTGTCTGTTTATCCCAACCTTGACACTTTTACCTAGGTGCCAGTGTTTGGAGTTTCCTTGCTACTACCTGGTTTGACATTCTTGCTCTGCAGTTTAGACTCTTTATGTTCTTTGACCCTTGGCGTGTTTTTGACTACTTCTCTCTGCTTGCTGATTTGGTTCCTGACGTACTCTCCTGGTTTTGACGCGGCTACCTGACTTCCCATTTGCTTCTTGTTTGTTTGTCTTGTTTGTCTTCCCTTCCCCCGCACTTTTGTTAGTATATTTTCAGTCTTCTGGTAGTCGGCTCAGGGGTTAGCCTGAGTGGGCAATAGGCAGGGAAAGGGGTTGGGATTAAGCTTAGGGATCACTACCCCTTATCTGTGTATCCCAGCCCTGACACCCTCACTGTAATGTCATCCCTCTATGATAATAGTTCAGTGCCCAAGATAACCAGTTTCTCCTCTGTGGCACTTAGACTGTAAAAACACAAAAGTCCCATAAAAGTCGTGATCATCCCAATGCTGCGTTTCCCCAGTATCCGCACTGGTTCATCAGGGGATCAACTTTCTTCAGTTCTGGGAAATGATAGAAGATATAATCCAGATGGACATTGCCCTCCCGATCAAGGAC
Source organism: Rhinella marina (assembly GCA_900303285.1). Taxonomy (NCBI): domain Eukaryota; kingdom Metazoa; phylum Chordata; class Amphibia; order Anura; family Bufonidae; genus Rhinella; species Rhinella marina. Next base: position 25,777 of record ONZH01014223.1, read on the forward strand.
TGGTTAGATATGGGCCGGATAAATACATGGCTCAGATATACTCCATACAGATAAAGAAGATGGCTCAGATATATGCCATGTAATAATGGGCTCCCATCCTGATTCAAATGTGGCACCTTAAATAGTGTTCCATCCAAATGGGGTCCGCCCCTCATCTCAGTGTGACGCCCCCTAAGAAAGATGGTTGAAATTGCCTCCAAATTTGAGGTCTAATAACCCCAGAGTCACTCACTAGGATCCCCTCAATAGTATATCGGTATCTAGGAGCTTAAACCATTAATCACACACCTTCCAGTTGATAAAGACTCTGTTTTGGAACGCAAGATGCTTTCCACCGCGGGACCGGAAGTGGATATGACGCCATCCAGTCCCGATCACATGATCCATGAAGCGCAAATGCGTTCCACAAACTAGGAAATAATCGCTGCAGACATGAAACAGCTACTGTATATAACAAATTACACCATTTCAAGTATTGTTATGAGGCATTGAGTGCTTTTACTCAAAAACGGATGGAACACTATAAAAACAAATAATTATGGGCCACATAGCATGTATGGGAATCCAAAGATCCCCCAGTGGCTACCCCCCTAATATGAAAAAAAAAGGGGTTGGGGGGGAACCAGTGTTCAGTCCCTCTATTTTACAGGAGGTTTCTATTAAAGGGGATGTGTAAAAATAAACCAAATTCAATACAAATTTATAGATAAGACAACTCTCATAATCTATACCATTGGACCTATTCCGGTCCGATATTCTAGAGTGGTTACTGGTAAAGATGAACATATATAATTGGGAACTGTCCCTTATATTATATTCCAATCCATCGAGTTTGAGGAAGAGCAGAAGCCCCCCTCGGGGGTCATCGATGTAAACCAATATGACAACGACAGATACTTATACATGTATAGAGGTAATAATATTGCGGACAGACACGTGAGGTTAAAGAATACAACCAAACAAGAGTTGTTCATTGAGACCATCTGGGTGAACCGTTTTCAAAAAGAAGATCCACCTCGCCTCTCTCTGCAAAATCTTCTTATTTCAGTCTCCCTTACGGGGAGAAGGGTTAATTACCTCAATAACCTGGACTTTTAGATCATGTGGATTCTTTTTATGGTGTATCCCTCTTATGTTTAATGTCACCCAAATGATCCCCTATCCTTCTCCTTAACTCTCGTTTGGTTTACCCACATAGTTGTATGGACAACTACATGTGATCAAGTAGACAATTCCAGTGGTCTTGCAATTCACATAATGCCACATTTTGTAAGATCTGCCCGTTCTTATACTGGAGAACACCTTAGACACATTAATAAAGGGACACGCTATACATCCCCCACACCAGTAGGTTCCTAGTGGTTTACGATCAAGCCAGGTCCCCTTAGGAATGGATTTAGTATATAGACTGTGAACAAGGCAATCTCTGAGTGATCTACCTTTTTTGTACGTGACAGACGGGAATCTGGTGAGAACATCAGAGAGATCCTGACCCGTTAACAATATATTCCAGTGTATTTTCAGAATCCTCTGTATCTCTTCATAGGCATTGTCAAAGGTTCCAATTATTCTAATAGGACTTCTGGACACTTGTTCCTTCTGCCCTCTTAGTAGATCCTTTCTGTCAACATTCAAAGAGTGTCTAAATGCCTTTCTCAGTGTCTGGTGTGGGTACCCCCTCTGTAAAAACCTGTCCCTCAGGTTCCTAGATTGCTGTATGAAGGTAGGTATGTCAGAACAGTTCCTCCTAATGCGAATATACTGCCCCTTGGGGATACCCTTTTTGAGGGTTCTCTTTGATAGATTCACATTTGTCAATATTTGTCCTCTCTAGATGCAAATTCCCTGTCCCTCAAGTTGTAAGGGGGACCTGTCTGGCTGATTCCTCCCTTGGATAAAAAATTGGAAGAGGAAGCAGCCAAAGAGGAACCATCTAAGGGTCTTTGAGGGTCGACATAGGGCCTCCCCTGTTTGGATTGGGGCCATCGTCTACCCCTATTGTTCCTGCCGCATCCCCTAGAGGATGATATGGATGGTGTGGACGGTTTAGCAGTATTGCTTCTGTCAGTATCTGAGGAATCCACGTCTGTGGTAGTATCGTCCTTCTTCTCTACAATAGACTTCTGTTCCTCCAGAAAGTCAAAGATTTTCCTCTCACGGTAAGTATTAAGATCTCTTAAGAACTGCTCATGTTTTCTCTCCTTTAATGATGATTGATACCGCTCAATTGAAGTTTGAAGGATTGATTCCCTCCTAACAAAGTCGGGATCACTCTTAAGTGATAATGCTCGATTGACTATTTAATTTCTTACACGTGTTGTTAAGGATTTCTCTCTCCTCCTCCAGAAGCAACTGCATAAACCTTAGTGAACTGTCCACAAGTTCTTTCTCCCACTTTTCTTTTTTTTTTTTAAATCAGATCATTTTTATTAATGAATAATAACAGATTACGAATACATAACCTTGTGCATACAATGTTCTTAGAATACATACACAAGGAGTCAGAAATCTACTCAATATGCACACCTGAACACTGAAACTTCTCAGTTTTACCCCACCTGTATGACCCCAACAACCCTACCCAACCCTCCCCTCCTTCCCTCCTCCCCCCCTTGCACACTTCAGCAACTTGCAGGCAGATCTCAGTTATCTAGTAAGATTAATAGTAAATGTCCAATTTCCCCATAATTTGTCAAATTTATTGGGACAACCTCTTTTCATGAAGATCGCTTTTTCATTTACTAACATTGCATTAACTTTTAACTTAAATTCCTCAATCACGGGAGGACACGGTTGGATCCAATGAAGAGCAATCAACTTCCTAGCTACATACAGAAGCCTACCCACTGCTATTTTACAGAATTCATCCGCTCCAATCTCTGTCATATAACCTAAAATACAGATTTTAGGATCCCTAGCTACATTCACCAGAAATATCCTATGTATAAGGGCTAATACGTCTGTCCAGAACAGATCCAAAACAGGGCGTTGCCAGATCATATGTAACAAATCGGCCGGTTCCATACCACATCTGGGACAACTCGCATCTGGTCTAACTCCTATACGATGCAAGAACACCGGAGTTTTGTACACCCTATGTATAATGAACAGCTGGGATAATTTACCTTGTTCACTAAGTGATGACTGCGGAACTGCCTCCAAAATATCTTCCCATTGTTAAGTTGTAATTTCCCCTATGTCCCTCTCCCAACCCTTCATCCTAACTAACGGATGAGACTCCAAAAATTTATCCAGCAACATTTGGTAAATAGTGGATATTAACCCTTTTTTCTCCCCTCCTGATACAATCAGTGTTAATGTAGCATCCTTGGCAACCTCAGGGCCATTTGCCCCAAAAGCTGACATGTAAGCATGACGGAGTTGCAAATATCTATAAAACTGCCCTTTAGGTATATCATATATCTTTTGCAATCTAGAAAACGAACGAAAAGAATGAGCATCTACAAGATTCCCCAATCTAACCAACCCTTTATCTTCCCATTCCCGAAATCCTGTTAAGGAAAGAAAGTCAGGAAGGAGACGATTGTGCCATAGGGGAGTATATTCCGTGGGTCCTATCACCCCTCTTAGCTGTTTAGTCTTTTCCCAGACCTTCCTCATAAGTCGCAACAATGGACACCTGTCATCCACAAAGGGTATACCCGAGCCCTCAATTATCCATAGAAGCTCCCTTCCATGCAATTGTTGTCTCAATATTTGCCCCGTCATATCTTGCACTTCTGGCTGTAGCCAGCCCTTAAAGTGTTGACATTGCGCTGCCAAGTAATAAATCCAAGGATTTGGTAGTGCCAAACCCCCTGCTGTTTTAAAGGATTAAAGGATCCCCTTTTCCATACCAAATCTCTGAAGATGGAATTAATCCGGTGGAACCTATCTAATGACAGCCATATCGGAGCGTTATGAAGAACATACAATAGTTGGGGCATCATGACCATTTTTATCAGGTTAACCCTCCCTATTATTGATAGAAACAGTTTACACCATACTTTGGTCTTATGTCTAAATTTGGCTAGGAGCGGTGTTGATTTAATTCCTCAAAGTCTGCTAATCGCGGGGAAATATAGATTCCAAGATATTTAATATATCTCTCACAAGGGATATTATTAGCTAACGCAGTAGATGATGAAGTCTGACTATCCAAAAACATCAGAGCCGATTTATGCCAATTGATCACTAAGCCTGACATATCTCCAAACCGTCCAATCAGGGACATAGCTTCTGACAGAGAAGTTGCCGTGTCCCCAAAAAATAATAAGGTGTCATCAGCATACATTGCAACCTTGTTGTGAATCGGGCCATATTTAAAGCCTTGTATGGTCGGAGATCTACGAACCGCCACCGCCAGGGGCTCTATTGCAATGGCAAATAATAACGGAGACAGTGGACATCCCTGCCTGGTGCCCCGTGACAGGTTAAAGGATGACAATATCCCCCCATTTGCTCGAATACATGCTCTGGGATCAGAGTACAGAATCTGCACCCATTTGATGAACCTGTCTCCAAAGCCCATGGAATGCAGCGTGTTCCATAGATACCCCCACTCTACGCTGTCAAAAGCCTTGGCAGCGTCCAAAGCCAACACCGCTCTGTCCCCTTTATTGTCAGCATCTACCTGTATGCTAGCAAATACTCGTCTGATGTTGATGGAGGTAGACTTCGAAGGCATAAACCCTGTCTGATCTGGGTGAATTATAGATAAAATGACTTTAGAAAGCCCCGTCGCTAATATTTTGGCAAGTATTTTAACATCCACTGTAAGCAGAGAAATTGGCCTATAAGAGTCAGGGAACTTGGGGTCCTTACCCGGTTTGGGTATTACGACAATAAGGGCTTCTTGCATAGATCTAGGGAGAGCCCCCACCTCAAAGGAGTAATTAAATACTTTCAGAAGCTCCGGCAACAGAACTCCTTGAAAGTGTTTATAAACCTCCACAGTCTGTACCTGGCGCTTTCTCATTGGCCATAGTTTTCAACGCTTCACCTAGTTCTTCTAAAGTGATTGCAGCATCTAAAGAGTCTCTCGCTTCCTTTGTGAGTTGTGGAAGTTCCAACCCAATTAAAAAGGAAGACATTTCCTCCTCAGATCATGATGTCCTAGATTTATATAATGAGCAGTAGAAATTTCTCCCACTTTTCTAATAATTTCGGGGATCTTGACCGTGCGGCAGGAGCAATTTGAACCCTCAAACCTTTAGGCACAATTCAATGTAATTTTTCAGTGTCTGTGTCTCCCACCACAATTTTAGGTTTTCTTTATAGCTCTCATAAAATTCTTTAAAAAACATTTTTAATGTGTGGGTATTACCTCTAAATTCTGCGTCCTCTTTCTCAGAGAACACCTCCTCCCCTTCCTCAAACCAATGGTCAGTGCTGATCGGTCCCTTAAGAAAACCAACCATAGCCACTCCAAACTCAATTTTCTACATCCGACACAACAGTAGATCTATATGGAGGAACCTTCAAAACCATCAAACTCAAACAAATAAATCCTCCCCAATTAATACATAACTTTTAATAGATCATATAAAAGGCTACACACAAAAACCCCTATAAACACAAAATAGAAATCATCAATCACTAGAGGGATAAAGTGACATGAGATATACAGTAGGAAATGGTTGTGGAAGAGAGGTGGGGACAGGATCATCTCTTTTACTCACGATTAGATGACCCTCAGATGCTTGAACCAATATTTTCAGGGACACGATTACTCATCCTCAATTGACCCTAGGGCCTACAGGCAGAGCACCCGCCCAGAAAGGGGCGACCCCACCTCTCGGTGGCTAAGCCCTTCCACAACCTTATGATATAGAGGATATATAGATGATATAACCCTCAATGTAATGTCATCCCTCTGTGATAATAGTTCAGTGGCCAAGATAACCAGTTTCTCCTCTGTGGCACTTAGACTGTAAAAACACAAAGTTTCCATCCGTTTTTGAGTAAAAGCACTCAATGCCTCATAACAATACTTGAAATGGTTTAATTTGTTATATAGCTGTTTCATGTCTGCAATGATTTTGTTCCACCTTTATTTCCTAGTTTGTGGAACGCATTTGCGCTTCATGGATCATGTGATCGGGACTGGATGACGTCATATCCACTTCCGGTCCCGCGGTGGAAAGCATCTTGCGTTCCAAAACAGCGTCTTTATCGACTGTAGGTATGTGATTGATGGTTTAAGCTCCTAGATACCCATATACTATTGAGGGGATCCTAGTGAGTGACTCTGGGGTTATTAGACCGCAAATTTGGAGGCAATTTCAACCATCTTTCTTAGGGGGTGTCACACTGAGATGAGGGGCGGACCCCATTTGGATGGAACACTATTTAAGGCGCCACATTTGAATCAGGATGGGAGCCCATTATTACATGGCATATATCTGAGCCATCTTCTTTATCTGTATGGAGTATATCTGAGCCATGTATTTATCCGGCCCATATCTAACCAGTCCTTGATCGGGAGGGCAATGTCCATCTGGATTATATCTTCTATCATTTCCCAGAACTGAAGAAAGTTGTTACCCTGATGAACCAGTGCGGATACTGGGGAAACGTAGCGTTGGGATGATCACGACTTTTATGGGACTTTTGTGTTTTTACAGTCTAAGTGCCACAGAGGAGAAACTGGTTATCTTGGCCACTGAACTATTATAGAGGGACGACATTACAGTGAGGGTTATATCAGGGTTGTGGAAGGGCTTAGCCACCGAGAGGTGGGGTCGCCCCTTTCGGGGCAGGTGCTCTGCCTGTAGGCAGGGATAGCCCTAGGGTCAATTGAGGGTCAGTAATCGTGTCCCTGAAAATATTGGTTCAAGCATCTGAGGTTCATCCAATCGTGAGTAAAAGGGATGATCCTGTCCCCACCTCTCTTCCACAACCATTTTCTACTGTATATCTCATGTCACTGTATCCCTCTAGTGATTGATGATTTCTATTTTGTGTTTATAGGGTTTTTTGTGTGTAGCCTTTTATATGATCAATTAAAAGTTATGTATTAATTGGGGAGGATATAATCATGTTATATCGGAAAATAAAGTGAATTCAGGTCCACATTTACTTCAATGGGGTTTGGGGTCAAGTTCGGGACCCGAACCTGAACTTTCACCTGAAGTTCAGCCAAACCTGGCGAACCTTAACTTCCATGGGTACGCTCATCCCTAACTACTGTATTAGCTAATCACATATCTGATTGATAAGTCTATCTCCATGGGCTCTGTGTCAAGCTTTTGATGTTATAGGCATCAATGTATGTATTAATGCAATTTTTTTCTTGACATCATGGATTTTTCCTTCCTCTTTTTTTATTTCCATTTTATTAAGAATGTGCGAGGATATGACATTATTTTTTACTTATAGGTTGTAATGGACCTATAGAGAACATATGAAATAAAATTATGGTTTAATTTTTCTGTAATTGATTTTTCTGTATATTCATTTGTGATATGTGTCCTAATGTAAAGTCCTCATCTTTATGATATCCAAAACTGTTTGGCATCCTGTCCCTGTGTACTGTATCTGACTTAGCTTGGTTTATCCCAGTTACTTCCCTGTGACATGACCAGGTTTCGCTGTTGATGGCTGGGTATTTTCTTCATTGTAATCGTCATGACATCTTGATTGAAAAGCAGAAAATAGTTTAACTTCTTATGAAATCTTTAGGGAAGAGTTTTTAAATCATTATATCGCTGTCATTTTTCTTGCTCAGCATCAATTATTTCACTCTGGTTTCACTACTCCACTCTGTATAATGAGTCCCCAGAGCATATTTCATTGCAGGAGAATGAACCCATTCTTCACGTGCGGTCAGTGGGATGTTGTTAATTTGAAATCACTTAAACTATTATATCTGTCAAGCGTGGTTATTTTATTTTCAGTTCACATCAGGGCTTAGCATGCATGTATCTTACATGCTTAGATTGTCAGATTACTTTACAGCAAATCTGATGCAATGTTGGAATCAAAACCCTATCACATTAAGAATTGTACAGGGGAAAACAGTCACCACTATTTAAATGTTAATTACAATGTTTGTTCATGGTAGGTCTAATTTTACTGAATTATTGAGAAAAATAATATCACATGACCACCCCTCAATTACATTGTGCATGGTAACCAGTATTTAAAAATCATGTTGGTTTATGCAGTCAACAAAACAAGTGGGGATAGCCAGGTCATGAAAATAAATTAAAAGCTTTTTATAGGTAGATCTAACAATAATTCAAATCTCTGACCTGTGCCAATGGTTCAATTGTTTACTACACCCCCATGAAGACATGGCAAACAGTCACAGCCGTGACTTTACATACATAGTAGAGATGAGCGAATCTATTCGCCGTTTCGTATGTTCATTACGAATCCTCCTTATTTCCTACTCCGAAGCGAATCCAGATTTTTCCAGATTCGCTTCGTACGATTCTTAAATGTTCTTAAAATTTTGAACGCTAACGCTACGTACGCTACATACGCATTCTTCTTGCCCCCCGGCCACCAGAAGCGGGAAAATGACAATACGCCCCCTCAAGAGCTGGAAAGTCAAGATACGCCCCCCTCAGAAGTGGGAAAAACCAGCCCGGCCCACTGGGAACTATCTAATTGTAAGTATAGGGAGTGAAGACTCCTCCCTCATTACTCCGCCGTCCTCTCCAGTTCAAGCCAGTGGTGAAGAGGACAGCATGATGAAACAACTAAGCCCAAAATGGGGAGAGATGGTGTTTGGTAGCAACCCCGAACCACCGGAGAGGCCCGAGGAGATCAAAGTGGCACAAGTGATCCCGAGAATCGCACGGGCACCAGAATGTGTCCGCCTTGCCGGCTGGTGGGGCGGAGGCAGCTGGAGCATCCACTCTGCCGCCCAGGAAGAGAACACCTTCCATGCGGCAGAATCCCATCGTGTCTGCATCAGTGACAGCCCACGCCCAGACCCTATGGGACTATAAGAAAGCAGTGGAGGACTGGGTCATCCAAGAGCTTGACCATCCGAGGCCGGGATACCCTACGCTGGAACAGCGTAAAGGCACCATCCTATGGTTTTCAGTGGAGCAAGACAGTGGCTTCCTTGCAGACGACTAGGACAGGGAGGAGCTCTTCGTCGGCCGCAGGTCTGTGAAATGGTCTTACCTGCTCCAAGCAAGTCACAGCCTATATGTGAGGGATCAGGTAGAATATACCCCCATGGCATCCCTGAAAGGCCCCTTTGCTACCGGTGTAACGTTGTTGTCAAAGCCCCTGATACATGCATCGCCAGCAGAGACCTGGCCGGATGATCCAGCAGGCAAACGACTGCCTACAAAAGTCACCAGATGGCACCCTCCATTTCAGAGAGAAACCACAGCCACAGCCGGAGTCTCTGATCCCTGGATTGCCACCACCACTACCAACACAGTCCTTTCAGCTTGGTCAGCTGACTATATCATCCTTCACTTTCCAGCCCACGGTGATCCAGTACCAGCTACCATGGAAAATGAAGTCAGCAGCAGCCAGGGGAGCTGGAGGTTCTTCCTTGGGTGCAGCCTTGCCTGAACCATTGCAGCCAGAAGTCCTTACCCCTGCTGTCCCGGCAGGAGGATCCGGTAAGTTGAAGGCTTAAGTGGCAGCAGCGCTCAAGACCACCAACCGGTCAAGTCCGAATTCTAGCAGCAGAGGGCAGTGGAGCTCAACCAAGTCAGCCAGCTTGGCCTACAGGAGGCAGGAGTGTCCTCTTATGTCTTTCAGTAGAAGTAGCAGCGAGGAGGACTTTAGGTCCCTCATCTGAGGAACCCTTCTGCAACTGGCTATTTCTGTCTGGATGATTTAAAGGACACCTCATGGTCTGGACCTATGGGAGCCAGAACATGGACTGCACCTGACGGGTGAGAGATAGTTTTTAATTTACTTGTTTACTTTCATTAACTTGTTTTTAATTTATCTTGTTTTTATTTCCCCTGTTTGACTCTCACCCAGATGGACATGGTTTGTCAAGACCCCCCCCCATTCTGCAGAAAATTCCTAGTTGCCCCTAAGCGCGCCTATTTTCCTTTTTCCCCCCTTCTCAGGTTATTTGGGAGCCCCCTTTTCAAAAAGGGTTCTGTATTGGCTGCTATTTTATATTATCCATATGGATTACAAGTTACCTGTTTGGATTACAAAATTACCTCACATAGATTACAATTGTATTTTGGACTATGTGTTCCAGTGTTTTATGCCAAGGAGCCATGAGGAGAGACTAAAACGTATATCTGAGCCTATTATGCTTGCAAATATGAAATTGATTGCACTAAAATGTTTGCATAATTATGTATTTGCAGTATTTTAGCAATAATGGTTTTTTAGGTTCAGCAACATTCAAGCACTTTAGCCCATTGTGTGTATTCTTTTTCAGGTACTGCAATGTGTCCTATTATGCACTTATTGTATGGTGTTTTTGGTAAATTATGCACTTTCCGCACTTGCACTAGCCGATAGCTAGCACCTTACTTTTCTAGTTCATATGGACTGCCTCTGAGGACTGTACACCGCGGCCTAGCGTTGTGCGTGTGTATGACGCAATCGCGAGTCAATAGTACGCTAATGCTTACGTATTCAGTTCAGTAGCTTAGTTTTAACAACGCATAGACTGTATGTTCGTAATTTGTGCAGGAATGTTCGCAAAACAACAATTAATTTTTAACGCAACTTCGACCGAATGAATTCGTATTAAGAATGAATCTTGTTATAAATTTGTTGATTATTCGCCAAAGCGAATGTTTGAAGATTCGCTCATCTCTAATACATAGCAATAAGGGATTAAACAGCTTAAAGGGGTTCTGCACTCTCCTCTGGATAGATCATCAGCATCTGATCGGCGGCGGTCCGACACCTGGGACCCCCGCCGATCAGCTGTGTGAGAAGGCAGCGGGGCTGCAGGAGCGCCGCAGCCTTCTCTGTGTTTTCCTCAGGCTCAGTGACGTCACGACTAGTTTCACTGGCCTGGGGCATGGGTCCCGGGTGTCGGACTGCTGCCGATCAGATGCTGATGACCTATCCAGGGAATAGATCATCAGCTTTACAGAACTACAGAACCCCTTTAATACAGATATATGGATTCTAGAAAAGGTCGGAAAATCTATTAAGGCTATGTTCACACATATATTTTTTTATTTTTTATTTGCATACTCAAGCATTTTTGCCTTTTGTTTCTTTTGTCCTAAAAAAATTACAGGATAACATTTCCTGCCATTCTTTAAAAAAAACACACAACACAAATAGTGAAAAAATGCATTTTTTACTTCTTTGCCACATATACATAGTTACATAGTTATTAAAAAAGACATAAGTCCAACAAGTTCAACCAAGGGATAAGTGGAGACGTAAATCCCAGAAGGAAATGAGACTCAAATTTCTACACATTTTCATAAGCATTAATGTAATTTATAGAGATGAGCGAGCACTAAAATGCTCGGGTGCTCGTTATTCGAGACAAACTTTTCCCGGAGCTCGGGTGCTCGTTTCAAGTAACGAACCCCATTGAAGTCAATGGGAGACTCGAGCATTTTTTGCAGGGGACCAAGGCTCTGCCTAGGGAAGGCTGGGTGAAAACCTGGAAACATCAGAAAATGATGGAAACACCACGGAAATGGACAGGAAACAGCAGGGGCAGCATGCATGGATGCCTCTGAGGCTGCCTAATCCCACCATTACCCCAAATTCTCCTGCAACAGCCTGGTGGTTACCCTCATGGCAATTGTGCTCACCCAGACCAAGAAAGGCAAGGCACATGCCAATCACATGTTAGGGAAGCACCCAACTAGGTGCAACGAAGGTCCATCACCCATGCCCATGCTGGCACTGCTCTCCTATCCCCAGCCACACGATGCAGGCATAAGCCTGACACAGCATGGCGGTGACACCAACAAGTGACCAAGTTAGATGAGGTAGCAGGTGAGCCACCCAAAAATTTAGCCTGATGCAGCATGGCGGTGACAACAGAGTGACCGAGTTAGACTGAGGTAGCAGGAGGTGAAGCACGGATGGTAATTCGAAGGAAGAGGAGGGGTTGGAGGAAGAGGCATAGTAAGTCTGAGAAACCGTGACCGAGGTAGGCCCCGCAATCCTCCAAGTGGGCAGTACATGAGTGGCCCCAGGGTCAGACTCGGTCAGAGTGACCGAGCTACACGACGGTAGCAGGTAGAGCACATAAAAAATTTAGCGTCGCCCTGTATGGCTGTCACTACACATTGACCGAGCTACACGACGGTAGCAGGTAGAGCACAGGAAAAATTTATCGTGGCCCTGTATGGCTGTGACAACACATTGACCGAGCTACACGACGGTAGCAGGTAGAGCACAGGAAAAATTTAGCGTGGCCCTGTATGGCTGTGACAACACATTGACCGAGCTACACGACGGTAGCAGGTAGAGCACAGGAAAAATTTAGCGTGGCCCTGTATGGCTGTGGCTGTCAATTTAGGTACGGTTGTCAACTATGAAATTGATCAAGTGGGGCAGGTGTTGTATGTATTCTTCTCAGTTTAATACCGTATACGTCACCTATCAGGAAAAATCGTTTGGAGAGATAGAAAGAGAGGAAAAATACGTATTTTTAAAAGTGACGATTAGTATAGATCAGTTAAAGAGAAAGTAAGGATTTTATGAAATGGATTTGTATCACTGAGAGCAAAAGAACGTATTTGTTTACGTGACGTGCAGTATAGATCACTTGGAGATAAAAAGGGGAATGTGCAGACTTGGGCTGCTATAGTGCAAACCACTATGGTGGTGACAACAGAGTGAACGAGTGACACTGCGGGAGCAGGCAAACCACATAAACATTTTTCGTGGCCCTGTATGGCGGCGGTGACAACAGAGTGACTGAGTTAGCATGCAGTAGCTGGTGAAGCACCCAAAAATTTAGCCTGACACAGCATGGCGATTACACAACCAATGACTTTGTCCGACTGAGAATGCAGTGAAATGGCTTTTGCTGAGCCTCCAAAAAATTTTTTCTTTTTGGAGTACATAAAGTCGACCATCAGCAAAATTTTTTTTTTTAAATGTCGGTACTTGCGCCTCCTGAAAAATTGTTTTGGACTGTCTGTTTGATGCTCCTGAAACATTGTTTTACACTGTCTGTAGTTGACACTGCCGAAAAATTGTTTGGAGAGAGGGCCTGTAGGTGGCCCTCCGGAAAAATTGTTTAGAGAGAGGGCCTGTAGGTGGCCCTCTGGAAAAATTGTTTGGAGAGAGGGCCTGTAGGGGGCCCACTGGAAAAATTGTCGTAAAAGAGTGCCAGTTGGCCCTCTAAAAAATTGCGTTTTGGGTCAGCGTTAGGCAAAGACGACAAGGAGGAGGGGGAGTAGGAGGAGTAGAGAAGAGGAATCGGATACATAAGTAATGTTAATATTTAGCTGCTTTAGCTGCTTTCCATCGGAGATTTGAATTCCGTGGAAATCCAGGCTTTGTTCATTTCAATAAGCGTCAGCCTGTCAGCGCTGTCAGTTGACAGGTGTGTACGCTTATCGGTGATGATGCCACCAGCTGCACTGAATACCCGCTCTGACAACACGCTAGCGGCAGGGCAGGCCAGCACCTCCAAGGCGTACAGCGCCAGTTCAGGCCACGTGTCCAGCTTTGAAAACCAGTAGTTGTATGGAGCAGAGTGATCGCTACAGACGTTGGTATGGTCAGCTAGGTACTCCCTCACCATTTTTCTGTAAAGCTCACCCCTACTCTGCCGAGACAGGGGACAGGTGACAGTGTCTTGCTGGGGTGACATAAAACTGGCAAACGCCAGAGCCCCAACACGCAAGAATTCCCTCTCCTCACTGGCCTGACTCTCCATTTCCTCCTCCTTCTCCTCCTCCAAGTCCTCCTCTTCAGCCCATACACGCTCAAGAGTTAATAAGGACTGAGCACTGGTACCCTCTTCCGTCTCGCCGACATTCTCCTCCTCTTCCTCCTCATCCTCATCCCCCTCCTCCGATACGTGTTGAGAAACAAATCGGAGGGTGCTCTTGCTATCAAGCGGCGTATCTTCCTCCACCGTCTCTTGTGACAAGCGCAAAGCTTCCGACTTCATGCTGAGCAGTAAATTTTTCAACAGACAGAGCAGCGGGATGGTGAGGCTGATAATGGCAGCATCGCCGCTGACCATCTGTGTTGACTCCTCAAAGTTGGTCAACACCTGGCAGATATCAGACATCCACGTCCACTCCTCATTGTAGACTTGAGGAAGCTGACTGACCTGACTACCAGTTCTGGTGGGAGTTGACATCTGGCAGTCTACAATCACTCTGCGCTGCTGGTAAACTCTGGATAACATGTTTAATGTCGAATTCCATCTTGTGGGCACGTCGCATTCCATCTTGTAGGCGGTGCTGCGCTGCCCTGAGAGTGGCAGCATCTGTGGTCGACTTGCGGAAATGCGCACAGATGCGGCGCACCTTGGTGAGCAAATCAGACAGATTGGGGTATGTCTTGAGGAACCGCTGAACTATGAGATTGAACACGTGGGCCAGGCATGGCACATGTGTGAGTCTGCCGAGTTGCAGAGCGGCCACCAGTTTACGCCCGTTGTCACACACAACCATGCCTGGCTTGAGGTTCAGCGGTGCCAGCCACAGATCGGTCTGCGCCGTGATGCCCTGTAATAGTTCTTGGGCGGTGTGCCTCTTGTCACCTAAGCTTAGCAGTTTCAGCACCGCCTGCTGGCGCTTAGCCACGGCACTGCTGTTGCGCCTAGAGCTACCGACTGAAGACGCCATGCCCACGGATGGTAATGGTGGAGGTGGAGGAGGAGGGGTCAGAGGAGGAGGCGGCATAGTATGACTGAGAGACCGTGACCGAGGTAGGCCCCGCAATCCTCGGTGTGGGCAGTACATGAGCGGCCCCAGGGTCAGACTCGGTCCCAGCCTCCACCAAGTTAACCCAATATGCCGTCAGTGATATATAGTGTCCCTGCCCGACAGCACTTGTCCACGTGTCCGTGGTTAGGTGGACCTTCTCAGAAACAGCGTTGGTCAGGGCACGGATGATGTTCTCTGACACGTGCTGGTGTAGGGCTGGGACGGCACATCGGGAAAAATAGTGGTGGCTGGGGACCAAAAACCCAGGGGCAGCCACCACCATGAGGTTGCGAAAGGCCTCGGTCTCTACCAGCCTATAGGGCAGCATCTCCAGGCTCAGCAATTTGGAGATGTGGACGTTGAGGGCTTGGGCATGTGGGTGGGTGAAACTGTATTTCCTCTTGCGCTCCAGCGTCTGCTGTAAAGACAGCTGAACGCAGCGCAGGGACACATTGGTGGACGATGTGGAGGATCGTGGAGGCGAAGGTGTGGTTTTCCGGCGGGAGACGCTCGTGCCAGGGTCCTGGGCAGGGAGTTGACTAGCAGAGGCAGCGATGAACACAGGGGAAGGAGCATTGGTGGGATCCGCAGGAGGTGAACGGCCTTGGTTCCATTGAGTGGGGTGTTTAGCACTCATATGCCTGCGCATGCTGGTGGTGGTTAGGCTAGTAGGTTAGGCTAGTAGTGGTGGCACCCCTGCTGATCCTGATGTGGCACAGGTTGCACACCACAGTACGTCGGTCATCCTCACTTTCTTTAAAGAACCTCCAGACTTGCAAACATCTAGGCCTCGCCACAGGAGCTTCACTACGTGAAACAGTTGCTGCTGATGCACCAGCTCTGGCCCTGCTTCTCCCTCTGGCCACACCACTGCCTCTTCCAACTTGTTCTGGTGCAGCACTCTCCTCCCCCTCAGGAGCACTGTCTTCACTCGGCTTATCAACCCAGCTTTGGTCAGCCACCTCGTCATCCTCCGATTCCTAAGTCTGCTCCCCCCTCGGACTTCCTGCCCTGACAACAACTTCACCACTGTCTGACAACCGTGTCTCCTCATCGTCCTACACCTCTTTACACACTTCTTCCACTAAGTCAACAATGTCATCAACATCACCCACAGACTGCGACAGTTGGAAAACTTGGGCATCGGGAAAGAGGTCAGCAGCAACCTGAGAAGTGGTTTGTGACTCTAGGAAGGGTCCAGAAAACAGTTCCTCAGAATATGCCGGATCGCATTCCAAATTTTCCTGGGAGGGGGCAGACTGGGGGGAAGGAGGTTGAGGTGGAGGAGCCAGAGGAGTGCTCCCTTGGGTAACGTGGGTGGACTGCGTGGAAGACTGACTGGTGGACAAATGACTTGAAGCATTGTCCACAATCCACGACATCACCTGTTTGCACTGTTGTGGTTTCAACAGTGCTCTACCACGTGTTCCTGTAAGTTCAGACATGAAGCTAGGGAGTGTAGCTCTGCGGCGTTCCCCTGCTCCCTCATCAGCAGGTACTGTCTCACCCTGCCCAGGACCATGGCCTCTGCCCCCTGCAGTAATTGAATGCCCACGCCCATGCCCATGCCCTCGTCCTCGACCCTTAGCCCTGGGGTTCAACATTTTCTGTATATAAGTGTATTATATATACAAAAAAAATGGGCCTGCTGTACTGAAACCCACAAACTTGTTCAATCTGAACAAGTTAATATATAGGTGGATAAGTTAGAGCAAAATTACGTATTTTATTATGTACCGTGCAGTATGGAGCAATTACACTGAAACTATTAGATTAGGCAGACTTGGTCTGCTTAAGTGCAACCCAGACAAATGTCGCACAGAGATTTTTGTAATGTAGCTGTATCAGTGAGAGCAAAGGACCGTATTTGATTACGTGACGTACAGTATGGGTCACCTGGACAGAAAATACGGATTGTGGTTTGTGGTGACTGGACAGCTGAACCGTGACACACAGAATGGTTCCACACAGCTGTATGAAATGGATTTGTATCACTGAGATTAAAAAAAAAAAAGTTTTTTTTTGTTTTTGTTTTTTTTTACGTAACGTGCAGAATATATCAGAGAGCAAACTCAGCCCCTGCTGACTGTGGCTATTTTCACTGCAACCCAGACAAATGTCGCACAGAGATTTTTGTAATGTAGCTGTATCAGTGAGAGCAAAAGACCTTATTTGATTACGTGACGTACAGTATGGGTCCCCTGTACAGAAAATACGGATTGTGGTTTGTGGTGACTGGCCATCTGAACTGTGACACACAGAATGGTTTCACACAGCTGTATGAAATGGATTTGTATCACTGAGATTAAAAAAAATAAATAAATAAAAAGTTTTTTGTTTTTTTTACGTGACATGCAGAATATATCAGAGAGCAAACTTAGCCCCTGCTGACTGTGGCTATTTTCACTGCAACCCAGACAAATGTCGCACAGAGATTTTTGTAATGTAGCTGTATCAGTGAGAGCAAAAGACAGTATTTGATTACGTGCTATACAGTATGGGTCACCTGGACAGAAAATACGGATTGTGCTTTGTGGTGACTGGCCAGATGAACTGTGACACACAGAATGGTTCCACACAGCTGTATGAAATGGATTTGTATCACTGAGATTAAAAAAAATAAATAAAAAGTTTTTTTTTTTTTTTTACGTGACGTGCAGAATATATCAGAGAGCAAACTCAGCCCCTGCTGACTGTAGCTATTTTCCCTGCAACCCAGAAAAGTGTCGCACAGAGATTTTTGTAATGTAGCTTTATCAGTAAGAGCAAAATACTGTATTTTATTACGTGACGTACAGTATGGGTCACTTGGACAGAAAATACGGATTGTGGTTTGTGGTGACTGAACAGCTGAACTATGACACACAGAATGGTACCACACAGCTGTATGAAATGGATTTGTATCACTGAGATTAAAAAAAAAAAAGTTTTTTTTTTTTTTTTTTTTTTTTTTTTACGTAACGTGCAGAATATATCAGAGAGCAAACTCAGCCCCTGCTGACTGTGGCTATTTTCACTGCAACCCAGACAAATGTCGCACAGAGATTTTTGTAATGTAGCTTTATCAGTGAGAGCAAAAGACCGCATTTGATTACGTGACGTACTGTATGGGTCGCCTGGACAGAAAATACGGATTGTGGTTTGTGGTGACTGGCCAGCTGAACTGTGACACACAGAATGGTTCCACACAGCTGTATGAAATTGATTTGTATCGCTGAGATTAAAAAAAAAAAGTTGTTTTTTTTTGGGTTTTTTTTACGTGACCTGCAGAATGTATCAGAGAGCAAACTGTCACGCTCTGGTGTGGGGGGAA